>APFE030451662.1:0-13427 GCA_000404065.3 Pinus taeda | reverse complement strand
ATTACGGAAATACAGAGGTGTGAAGCGTAGTAATAGAAAATGGGCGGCACAAGCTAGTTATCGAAAAAACGATCCTGAGAAATCGAAAAAGTCGGTCCATCTTGGAACTTTTCCGATAGCAGAGATGGCTGCAGTTGCGTACGACGCAGCAGTCTTGGTCCTAAGGGACGAGTCACGTGCCAATCGTCTGAACTTTCCAGAGTATTCTCCTCACATCAAAAGCATAGTAAAAGGCTGAACGAGAAAAGCCTTCTACTATGCTTTTGATGTGAGGAGAATACTCTGGAAAGTTCAGACGATTGGCACGTGACTCGCCCCTTAAGACCAAGACTGCTGCGTCGTACGCAACTGCAGCCATCTCTGCTGTCGGAAAAGTTCCAAGATGGACCGACTTTTTCGATTTCTCAGGATCGTTTTTTCGATAACTAGCTTGTGCCGCTCATTTTCTATTACTACGCTTCATACCTCTGTATTTCCGTAATCGTTCACCCATACTGTTGGCATTAGGATCTCCAACAACACTGGTACGACCTTCTGTATGACAGGCCTGTGGAATCAGAGATCTGACACCACATTTAATGAAAATACCACGTACCATCCACTCATCATCGCCATTGTCAATTGAAAGGCAAACAGAAATGGCAATATGCTGTCCACCTCTAATGAAAATACCACCTGGAATTCTATCATTGGGGATAAGGTAGTACTTAAAATTGTGGTCTAGAAACATATGGTACTCGTCAAATGTGACCTTAAGAAACCCCTGTGGATCACAAACATGAACCTCTCTGTCATGGGTGGATCAAGTGTTTCCAGATAATAAGGCGTCCCCACTACATTAAGTTTTGTGGATTTTATAAGTCGGGAGTCTAGGAAGATGCATCGAACACATGTATTCCCAAGCCAACTTGTCGCATAAGTATTCTATCACTACCACATAGAGCAATGAATCTAATATGAAGACGACTACGGGGCTTCATCTCAGTTTGCCAGCGAATTCTTTCATGGTGTTTGGAATAGATTTTCAGAGTAATTTCATCTTTCCAACCAGTTTTGCCATAGTTACACATCGACATATCCCTATGTCCTGGAAACAAAAAGACACGAAGATCAGTTGTTTCAATTGTCTCCTCCGCTTTCCAATCAAACCTGACGGTATTTACTTATAAACCACAACAGCGGAAAGTTGTAGGAAGCAAGTAAAAATGTGTCGAATAACTAGGGAACAAACAGTTGGCAACCTTACAATTATTTGTTCACCAACTAGTGAAGAAGATTTGAGATTGGAATTTACTGCAAGAAAGGGATGGTCTATGTTTAAGGAAAAGCATCAGGAATGTTACAGTCTAAATTTTCTTTTTTTAGGTGACATTTCAGTATCAATGGTACATCAACTACATAATAATAATTTGACTAATATTGTTGATATTCTTTTTGAGTGGTCTATGAACTACATCAAGGCAGTAGATGACCAAGTTACCAGAGCTTTGATTTCTGATCGCATTGTTATGATATGGATTATGATGATGAATAATGACTTCACCAATTCAATAATAATATTGCAGATTTGATGGCAAAGAAACTAATAAAAGTACCAAGATGTTCTTGAGGGAGTTCTATTTATTTATCTAGTGTATCCAGAACTCTTTCAAGAACATTTTGGATAATTTTATTAATTTCTTTGCCATCACAATCTGCAATATTATTATTGAATTGGCTAAGCCAATTCTTCATCATCACAATCCATATTGTAAACATAGCTATCAGAAATCAAAGCCCTGGTAACTTGGTCGTCTATTGTCTTCATGTAGTTCAACAGTACTAGTCAAATTATTATCATCTACTTTACTTACCATTGGTATTGGAATGCTGACTAAAGAAGCCAGAAAATATAGATTGTAACATTCCCAGTGCTTTTTCTTGAACAGAGACCATCTCTTTCTTCCAGTAAATTCCAATCTCCAATCTTGTTCAATAGTTGGCCACCAAATATTTGTAAAGTTGTCAATTGTTTGTCCCCTTGATATTCTGCGCATTTTTACTTGCTTCCTGACAGCTTTTAGTTGTTGTGGTTTATAGGTAAATACCTTCAGTCCATTGATCTTCACAGCAAGAACACTTCAACGAACTCTGTGACTACAGTTACCCCCATGAAGCAATGTACATATCGGAAATAATTGAGAATATAATTCTACTACGTCAGACATCTTTCGCTAGTTTTCTCCAAAACATCGACCAGTTCTTGCGGGTGGATTTCTAAAGAAAAAGAGAGTCTTGTGGGTGGATTTATCAAACAGAGAAAGCTTTCGATGCACAGAACGAACTGACCTCTATATAAATATATACCGGAGATGTGTTTAATACCCATAAAAACCGAGATGTGTTTAATACCCATAAAGATGGTATTATTCGTCGTTGAGCAGATTACGAATATATACCGGAGATGTGTTTAATACCCATAAAAATGGTATTATTCGTTGTTGGGCAGATTACGAATATATACCCGAGATGTGTTTAATACCCATCAAAATTCCATGAAACTATTTCGGTGTCTTCTGCAAAAAGCTCGATATATTTTCCTCCTCTAATTGATTCAATCGGAATGCTTTGAAACTTTCGGTATGGATTTTCATCTTCATCTCTAGGAACTATTATGAAAGAATTATTATTGCTGTTAAAACGTATGTATTGAACGTCCATTAGATTTTCGCATGTAGGCCGAATAGAATAATATCTTACCCGTCAACTTTCGAATTTTCAGGCGGCTGAAATAATTCATGGATAACCAGCCAGGCATACACCTTCGTATTGCTCGTAGCGATTGTTCGACTTACACGAGGCACAGGGTTTTGACAACCTTTTATCATCCACGGAATGATCTACTCTGGAATGTGAAGCATCTGGAATGCCGAAGGTCCCTTGGGCTTGGGCAGCATCTGGCGATTGGTTGTTCATCTCGTTGTTGAAAGAAGGTGAAGGGGCATTTGTTCAAAAGCAGATTGTGTGAGAAATAGTAAGATCACAACGTCTTTTATTATAGCTGCGTGTCGGGTTTACGGCTTTGTTTTCCATCTTTTAATCTGTAAATAAATAACTGGCAAACATAACATAGGGTTTTCAAAGTTGAAAATTAAGTGTGTATATTGTTGTAATATATTTTTATGATTGAAAAATATAAATTTGACTAAGATTACAATTTTTTTTAATGATAGAAAAATATTAAAAATGAAAATATATATCATATTGATTTAGTTCAGTTATTATTTTTATTATAATGGTATAATGGTTGCCATTTTATATTCGAGATATGTAATTGGATACATCTAATTATCTAAGAAATTTATTTGGAAAAGTAAGTATTTCAAAATGTAAAGTAAATGAAAGTACTAATTAAATTCGTGAATATTAATTTAAATAAAGTTATTTGTTTTTTTAATTAGTTGAGATTCATTTTAAGGCGGAAACTACTAAAATCATTTAATTTCTTTTTACTATAAAAGTGTTTTTCATTTTAAGATATTTGATCCCTCTAGGTGCTTGGTAGATCCAAGATAGATCTAAATCAGTTTAATTTTCACACTTAAATAGACTAAAACAAAATTAAAATACTTATTTTTGAGCCAAGAGACCATATATCTCCACTATTGGTTAGATTTCAAGTATGTTGAAATATTATTTTCAACTGCAGGCTCAGTCCTTTGCCATACCCTCCAATGATGTATCCCCCATTAAATAGCTGCAGCTCCAGCCCTTGCCTTAATTCACCATTACACAGTGATTTATTACGAAATGGTGGTCATTCACAGAATGGTGGTAATTTATTACAGTTGGTAAAAATAGTAGACACAGGTTCTGCGGACATGGAGAATGTACCGCAACATCTAGAAATTTCAGGAATTAAACTTATTTGTCAGCCCCTCCATACCTTGTTTTAATCTCTGGTCTTGTCATAAAAATTTCAAATAGTTTTTTTTGTTCACTCAATCTTTTTTTTGGTTGCCATATATGAAATGTAATGTTTTTTTTCTTTCTGAGTAGTGTGAGATGACGAGAGACAAAGTGCTCTTTGTAATGAACAAGAGTACAGAGATAGTTTTTTTTTTGTAATACGCAGCAACGCATATGTATGAATGAAAAATTTACACACACCAGTGTAAGATATTTGAGCTGAAATAGAGTGTTTTGTAGATGCACAGCAGTGCGGACAAAACAGTGCAAACTGCAGACGCAACAGTGCAAAGACAGTGTGTTGATTTTAAGAGGAGACAGAGTATTTTGCTTTCTATAATGTACAACAGTGTAGACACAGTAATGTAATTTTTTTTGAGAGAGTGAAGTTTTTGAACTGCCTCTGAAGCAACCTTGTTGTAATTCCTCTGTTAGAGGAAGTATTTTTAATGAATACAAGTCCCTTTTGTTGGGCGTTGTTGAAACTCTGTTATCAGAAAATATTATTTTTGTTTTGTTGCGTCAAAAACAGAGTGCTGCTGAAACAACAGTTTTGCGTTGCTAAAACACCGTATTCCGCAAACGATTTTTTTTTTTAATTTCCCGTGTTAAAAACAGAGTATTATTCTCTGTTTGTCTATTCTGGAATTATCAGAAATTCCCAACATGGTATGAGAGCTTGTCCAGGCTTTTTGAAGGTGTCAAAGAAGTGAAGGAAGGATTTCTTGCTGCAGCAGCTTCTCGAGCAGAGTGAAGATATTCAAGAAAGGATGTAGGTATTTCCCAGATTAGTTTTATGTGTTGATGTTGAAGACAGACAGTGATTTTTAAATACACACTCTGTATTTTAAAGCATAGTTTAGAGTGCAAGAATGGCTAGCTCCAGCACCAGCACAAGCACTAGCATGAGTATGTCTAATACTCAGCTCCCACAATTTAATGGGAAAAACTATGACTATTGGGCAATAACCATGAGAGCCATGTTTGCCTCACAAGATCTATGGGAATTTGTTGAATATGGGTTTGAAGAACTAGCAGATGAAAATGAGTTTAACAGATTAACTCAGGCAGAGAAAGATCTGTTGAAGAGCAATAGGAAGAAGGATTCAAAAGCCCTCATATTTTTGTATCAAGCAGTGCATGAGAGTGTGTTTCCAAGGATAGCAGCAGCCAAGACATCCAAAGAAGCATGGAAAACTCTCAAGACATCCTATCATGGCATGAAGAAATTAAAGACAACAAAACTACAGTTGCTGAGGAGAGATTTTAAGAATCTTTGCATGAAGGAGTCAGACAATATTGACTCATTCTTCAGACATGTAATTGGTCTGGTCACACAGATAAGGACTCATGGAGAAATTCTTGAAGAAAGGAGGATTGTGGAGAAACTATTGAGGATCCTACCCTCAAAGTTTGATGTGATTGTCACCACCATAAAAGAGACAAAGGATCTTTCAAACTTCTCAGTTGATGACCTACATGCATCAATGATAACACATGAGCAGAGGTTGAGTAGAAATGAAAAATCATCTCTAGAGCAAGCCTTTAAGAACCAGATGTCTTTTGGAAGTGGTAGAGGTCAAGGCAAAGGAAACAAGAGAGGAAGACACAGAAGCCAAAACAGAAGTGGAAGAAACAGTCCAGCAAATGCTCAAGGAAGAGGCAGGAATCCAAATCAGAAGCAAGGCCAAGGCAGCAGTCAACAAAGTGGACAACATCATGCTCAAGGACAAAGGTATGAAAAACCCATTGTCCAATGTTATTATTGTAAAAAATATAGGCATTATGCCAATGAATGTAAGAAGAAGCAGCATGATATGAATAATATATCTAGTGCAAATATCACTAGAAAAAATATCAGCCAAGATAATGTGCATTTAGCTTGTAACATGGCTGAAACAAACAGTGATGATATATGGTTTCTAGACTGTGGTTGCAGCAACCATATGATAGGAAACATAGCCTTGTTTTCGAAATTAGGTCAAAATGTGAAATCACAAGTCACACTTGGGACTGATAGTAAAATTTATGTTATGGGAAAAGGAGAAGTTAAAATATTTACAAAGAAAGGTGAAAAGAAAACCATAGCAGATGTCTATTATGTGCCTGGAATGAAATGTAACCTCTTGAGTATTGGTCAGCTTGTTCAAAAGGGGTACAATGTTTTCTTTGTGAATGATGTATGCACCATCATGGATAGAGCACCCAGCAAAAGATGTATTGCTGAAGTGAAGATGACAAGGAACAGGATGTTCCCTCTCACAATAAAGACAGATTTGAAAAATAAAGAAGTAATAGCAGCAATGTCACAAGAGGCTTTCCAAAGCGTACCAAAAGATGACAATTGGTTGTGGCACTTGAGATTTGGACATCTCAACTTTGCAGGTCTTAACTTGTTGAGTAGAAAAAGAATGGTAAGAGGATTACCATTGATAGAGAAACAGGACAGCCTTTGTGAAGGTTGTATCTTGGGGAAACAACATAGAGAAAGTTTTCCATCCGGGAAAAGTATAAAGGTAAAAGAAACCTTAGAGATTGTGGACTCAGATTTATGTGGACCGATGCAAACTCCATCACTAGCAGGCAGCCGATATTTTCTAACATTCATTGATGATTTTACTAGAAAAACTTCGGTTTATTTCATGAAGAACAAAAGTGAAGTGTTTGAAAAATTTTGAAATTTGAAAGCACTTGTAGAAAACCAAAGTGGGCTACATATTAAAGTTCTAATAAGTAATAGAGGAGGTGAGTATATCTCCAAATAATTTCTATGTTTTTGTAGAGAAAATGGAATTCACAAACAGTTTACCAAAAGGTACACTCTGCAGCAAAATGGAGTTGCTAAAAGGAAGAACAGGTCAATCATGGATATGGCAAGGAGCATGTTGAAGGAAAAGCATTTGCCAAATGATTATTGGGCTGAAGGTGTACATTGTGTAGCATACATTTTGAATAGATGCCCTACAAAAGCAGTGATGAACAAAGTGCCGGAAGAAGCATGGAGTGGGAGAAAGCAAGGAGTCACCGACATGAAAGTTTTTGGATGTGTGGCTTATGCACACATTCCAGATTAGCTAAGGAAGGAGTTGGACAGCAAAGGGGAGAAATGTATTTTCATTGGATAGAGTGAGGAATCCAAAGCTTACATGTTGTATATCCCATCTACCAAGATGTTTTTTGTGAACAGAGATGTTTAGTTCATTGAGGAGGAAGCTTGGGATGGAAGCATAGAGAAAATAGTGAATGTTAAAAACTGTTTGTCTCATGATGAAGATGATGAGGAGATGGCTGAAACACATCCCCAAACAGTAGCACCAACACAAGGGCAGCAAGAGACACCCTTGAGGAGAAATGAAACTGCTTCTCCAAGCACACCACGAGGAGGAAATTCAAGTGCTTCTTCAAGCACTTGTACGCCAAATGAAAGAGGTAAGAAGTTCAGAAATTTAAGTGATATTTATGAACAAGAGGCAACAAATGAAGGTATGAATTCTTTGTTTGCTTTATATTGTCATGTTGATGACCATATTCATTTCGAAGATGCTATTAAGGATAGGAAATGGATAGAAGCTATTGATGAGGAGATCAATGCCATAGAAAGAAACAAGACATGGGATTTAGTTGAACTACCAAAAGGAAAGGAAGTCATTGGCGTTAAATGGGTCTACAAGACCAAGAGTAATGCTGAAGGCAAAATAGAAAGACACAAGGCAAGACTTGTTGTCAAAGGATATAAGCAGCAGTTGGGAGAGACTATGAGGAAACTTTCGAAGCGGTTGCTAGAATGGAAACCGTGAGAGGAGTGCTATCCATAGCAACACAAAACAAGTGGTAAGTTTACCAAATGGACGTGAAGTCAGCATTCCTCAATGGAGTGTTAATGGAAGAGTTTTACATTGAACAACCTCCAAGCTATGAAAAGAAAGGCCAAGAGCACAAAGTGTGCAGATTGAAGAAAGCTCTTTATGGGATGAAGCAAGCACCAAGAGCATGGTACAACACGATAGATTCCTATCTACTGGAAAATGGATTGGAAAAGTTTGAGGGATAACCCACCCTCTACATGAAAGAAAAGGATGGTAAAATACTAATTGTTGTGTTATATGTTGAGGATGTTATTTTCACAGGTAATGATGATTATCTCATTGAAAATTTCAAAACAGTCATGAAAGAATAATTTGAAATGACTGACATGGGTTTGCTGAAATACTTCTTAGGAATGGAAGTAGATAAAAATGAAAATGAGATCTTTATCTCACAAGCAAAATATGTAAATGAAGTGTTGGAAATATTTAATATGCAGGACAGCAAGGCAGCAATCACTCCCACAGTGATGGGATTAAAACTCAACAAAGAGGAGAGCAACAAAGATTTTGATCCTAGTTTGTACAAGAGCATAGTTGGTAGCCTTATGTATTTGACTGCAACTAGGCTGGATATTATGCATGCTGCTAGTTTAATTTCCAGATTCATGGAGAGGCCAAAAGAAGCACATTGGCAGGCAACAAAAATAATTCTGAGGTATGTTAAAGGTACTAAAAGGTTTGACATTTTATATAGTGCTTCAGAATGTTTAGATTTAGTTGGATACACTTACAGTGATTGGGCTGGAAGTGTAGATGATTAGAAAAGCACATCCGGTTATGTTTTTCACATGGGTTCAGGAGCTATTTCATGGGCTTCTAAGAAACAACCTATTGTAGCGTTGTCTACAACAGAGGCTGAATATGTGGCAGCTATAGTAGCAGCATGTCAAGCAGTTTGGATGAGAAGGATGTTAAGGAGTTTAGGCCAAGAGTAGGCAAAAGGAATTGTGATTTATTGTGACAATAGCACAGCTATTGCATTATCCAAGAATTTTGTGTTTCATAAGAGAAAGAAACACATTGACACAAGGTTTCATTACATCAGGGAATTGGTAAGCAATGGAGAAATTGTTTTAGTACATTGCAAAACTCAGAAGAAGGTTGGAGAAATTCTAACCAAACCATTGGGACAGAAAGTTTTGAGTTTTTGAGAAAATGTCTGGGTGTGACTGATAACCCAGCAGATGAAACTAAAGGGGAGTGTTGAAATATTATTTTCAACTGCATGCCCAGTCCTTTGCCATACCCTACAATGATGTATCCGCCATTAAACAGCTGCAGCTCCAGTCTTTGCCTGAATTCACCATTACACAGCGATTTATTACGGAATGGTGGTCATTCACGAAATGGTGGTAATTTATTACAGTTGGTAAAAATAGTAAATACCAGGTTTTAGTGTGGACATGGAGAGTGTACTGCAACATCCATAAATTTTAGGAATTAAACTTATTTGTCAGCCCCTCCATACCTTGTTTTAATTTCTAGTCTTGTCATAAAAATTTCAAGTAGTTTTTTTTTTTTGGTTCACACAATCTTTTTTTTTGGTTGCCGTATATGAAATGTAATGTTTTTTTTCTTTCTGAGTAGTGTGAGCTGACCAGAGACAGAGTGTTCTTTGTAATGCACAATAGTACAGAGATAGTTTTTCTTTTTGTAATATGCAGCAACACGTATGCATAAATGAAAAATTTACACACACCAGTGTAAGATTTTTGAGGTGAAATAGAGTGTTTTGTAGATGTACAACAGTGCAGACACAACAGTGCAAATTGCAGACATAGTAGTGTAAAGACAGTGTGTTGATTTTCAGAGGAGACACAGTATTTTTCTTTCTGTAATGTACAACAGTGCAGACACCGTAATGTAATTTTTTTTGACAGAGTGAAGTTTTTGAATTGCCTTTGAAGCAGACTTGTTGTAATCCCTCTGTTAGAGGAAGTATTGTTAATGAATACAAAGTCCCTTTTCTTGTGTGTTGTTGAAACTCTGTTATCATAAAATATTATTTTTTTTTTGCTGCGTCAAAACCAGAGTGTTTTTGAAACACCAGTTATGCGTTACTGAAACACCATATTCCGCAAATGATTTTTTTTTAAATTTCCTGTGTTAAAAAGAGAGTGTGAAAAACAGAGTACTATTCTCTATTTGTCTATTCTAGAATTATCAGAAATTGCCAACAAAGTATAAATGGTTAACGTTTAACATTCAACAAATTTAATCTCATGTCAATGTTTCCCCTAGTTAAAAATTGATTTAATTATTATGAATAAACAAAATATAAATTCAATATTGGTTTTACGGAAGTGGAGTTTATATGTGGGTTCAATTAAAAAATATTAATCATACGTTAAAAGTGTGTTTATATTTGAGAGTAGTTGCACATATGCTATATGAAAAGGTGAAAATAAAAACTAGAACTTCAACAAGCATTTCTGAAAGTTTTAGAAGCGATATCCAAGTCAAGCAAGGTCGTTTGAGGAGTGGTTAAATTCACAAGGGGGTGATGGTATCCATTTTTGCAAGTTTTTGTAAGGCATCTTTTGTATGTAGTTGACCTTATTATGATCGCTAAATCTGTTCTTGGTTTGCAAAAGCACTTACTGTCCCTTAAGAATTTTTGTAGAAGGGTGGGGACGCAAGTCAATATTAGAAAAATGAAAGTAATGTTTTCTCTAAAAAAAGAAAACATAACCAACATAAGTTCCACTTGGGAGGCAACATTTTGGAAGAAGTTGTGGATTACAAATACCTCATAATTGAAATAAAAGAACTTTGGGGGATTGGAAAGCATTTTATGCTTTTCAAAATAGGTTTAGAGACGAAGAGTTATGGGACTTGAAAACCACTCAAACTCATTTTGGGTTTCTAGTGATTCCAGTGATTCTCTATGGTTGTGAAGTGTGGGAGAGCAGTACATCTAACATGCAGTGTAAACAAATTGAGAAAATTGAGAAGCGTTTGATTACAAACAAATTCAAAATTACAAGTGTAGTTCTTTACTCTATTTTGTTAACTGAAAGAGGGGCTTCTCTTATTGAAGAAATTTCTATTGTGCGAGTCATAAGGTATTTAAAGAAAAGTGAGTAAATGGAAGAGTGAAGATCGCATAAGGTTGTCCTTAATGACATATTGTGCAAAAGAAAAAATACTTAGATGGAGAAAAATAACAGATGGTTTATTAAATGGGGTATTTGGTTGAACATGTGTCTGATAAATAGTAAAGAGATAAAATAATTTGTTATGGATAAGTTCCACAAGGGTACATGGGATAAAGAGCTAGGGGAAAGAAAAAATACCATATTGAGGTGTTTTAATCCCACTCATAATCATCAACAAAAAGCATACATAGAGGCCAATATTTCTTGGAGAGCCAAAATTCTTATTGCTTGGTTAAGGATTAATTCTCATCAACTCTGTTGTGAAACAAGGTACTGGAAAAGGACAAAAGAAGCATGGGAGGAAAGAGTATATATTTTTTGTTCTTCTAGAAAAGTGGAAATAGAAAAGAATTTCATTTTAGAATGTGAGGCCTTCAAAGACAACAAGGAAAGTTATGTAGATATTCTAGCATCTAGCTCTTGGGATAATCCATTTAGCAAGGGGTTTGTCAAGAAGCTATGAGAATTTATTGTGAGGTTTCACAAGAAAATGGTCAAATACATCAACCCGATGAAGAAGCAGTCTGTCCCATAATCTATCTTTAGCCTTGTGGACATTATAATAATTTTCCTTCTTTCTTTCTTATGGTAATGTAAACAATACTAGTTAATCATATTTCTTAATTTTTGTGGTGGCATTCCACAATACAATATTTTATTAGTTGTTTTATTTTTTTATAAAAATTTTATGTGTCTATATTTAAGTTAAATTGAAGGTACTAGCTACTATGTAGTCCTTGTTAATTATTGTTTTATATTAAATGAATAAAAAGAATATACATTAAAAAATTTGATGCCTATTTATTTTTCTTAGATATTATAATTTATTTGATTTATTTATTTTTAACTATGTTCGATAAGTTGGTTTATTTTGGAATAGAAATTCCATCATTTTAATTTAATTTTACATAATTATCAGTTCGATAGGTGGTAATTTCACCTCCATGGAATATTTTAGGATGTTGTTAGTAGTATATGTTGGCAATATTGTCATTGATGGCAAAGGAGCAGAAAGGTAAGCAGGAGCATGGCACAAAGGAGAAGCAAATACATTGATGGGCTGACACAATATTGATGTTGGCATGTTGATGGCTTGATGCTTGGATAATGTTGTAGATATTGTTTAATGAATAATTTGTGGTGACGCTAGTTTGTTATTAAAGGGAATTGTTGTGATGCAAAGGCAAGACTCCATGAAAACAAAGGAAAATATCCATGATAGCAAAGGCAGATTCCATGATAGAAAAACAAGACAAGACTCAAGAAGGTTGAGGCAACGACATAAAGAAAAGATGAATTTGAACATACATATGGCTTTACAGAGTGAATGTCGCATACATGTGCTTGCATTATTTTCATATGTTGTGTGCATATTGTTTACATTGGAGAATGCTTGCATGTGTTGCGGTGGTGTAATGTTGTTTTTTCCACTATGTTGATATTGACGCACCTAATAATTATATATGGTTGAAATAATATGTAGTGGAGGAATCATTTATTTTATAATATTAAAAGTATAAAGAATTTGGAAATGAATGAGTGGAAGGAAAAGAGTCAAGCATGTTCACTTTATATCCTAGTTATATACCTTTATGATATCGTAGTGTTTTCCAAGTCAGATCAATAGCATTTGGATCATCTTAGGTAGGTCTTTATTAAGTGTAGGAAATATGGCATCTCGCTAAATCCTAAAAGTTCTTTATTTGGTTTGGAAGAAGGAAAACCATTAGGCCACATTATCTCCAAAGATGGAATTTGGATTGATCCAAACAGGATTGAGACTATTTTGCAAATAGCTTACCCCTAGGAACATTAAAGAACTTTAGGGATTTTTAGGAAAAATAATTTTTTTAAGAATATTCATCTCGAACGTATCTGAATTGATTAGACTATTAAATAACATGTTGAAGAAAGATTCAACTATTAAATCGATAGTAGAGGCTAAAAAATCATTTGAAGATATAAAACTAGCCTTGATTCAAACACCAGTCCTCATAAGTACAATGTTTGACAGAGAATTTGTCATTTTTTCTTTTGCATCTGAACATAGTATTATTGCAGTATTACTACAAAAGAATGATCAGGGATTCGAACAACCAATAGCCTTGTTTAGTAAAGCTCTAAGTGGTTCATCCTTAAAGTATAACATAATGGAAAAACAAGCTTTTACTTTGGTACAAGCAATCAAAGATTTCAAAGTATATATCTTGTATTCTCACATTATAGCTTATGTTCCCAATGTTGTAGTCAAAGACATTCTAACGCAGATTGGAATTGATGGAAAGAGGGGAAAGTAGATAGCTATCGTATTAGAGTATGACATAGAGATTAAACCTACAAAATTAATCAAAGGCCAAGGGCTGGCTAAACTTATGGCTGAAACCAATTGTGAAGCCCTAGGTATAAATTTTATTCGAGGACTAGATAATGAAGAGGAGATGGCGACTCCATAGAT
>APFE030451652.1:0-24658 GCA_000404065.3 Pinus taeda | reverse complement strand
AAAAACCTTTATTGTGGAATGTGATGCTTTAGGAAATGGAATTGGTGTTGTTTTAATGCAAGATGAAAGACCCATTGCTTTTGAAAGTCGTGCAATCAAGGGAAAGTTTTTACACAAACCTATTTATGAGAAGGAAATGTTGGCAATACTCCATGCACTTAAGAAATGGCAACCTTACCTAATGGGAAGACACTTCAAGGTAAAAACGGATCATGATAGCCTTAAATAATTTTTAGAACAAATATTATCCTCTGAAGAGCAACAAAAGTGGGTCACAAAGATGTTGGGTTATGACTTTGAAATCATCTACGAAAAGGGAAGCAAAATGTGGTGGCAGATGCAGTCTCGAGAAAGGATGAGGATGTGGAAGCATTGTTGTGCGCCATTTCTGTTATCCCACCAGATTGGATAAACGCAACAAGGTAGGAATGGACGAATGACGAAGAAGTGTGGGCACTTATTCGAAAGTTACAACAAGATTCGAGTACGTCGGATACATTTAGTTGGAAAAAAGATTCGTTATGGTACAAAGATCGCTTATACCTCTGTAAGAATTCCCAGCTAAAACAAAAGATTCTTATGGAATTGCACACTTCTCCCTTAGGAGGGCACTCAGGATTTTTTGAAAACTTACCACAGGGTTAAGAAGGATTTTTTTTGGGATGGCCTTAAATCAGATATTCAAAAGTTTGTGGTGGAATATTTGGTTTGCCAACAAAATAAAGTTGAAACAATTAAGACATCGGGTCTATTACAACCTTTATCCATTCCAAGGCAACGTTGGGAAGAGGTTTCAATGGATTTTATCACAGGTTTACCCAAGTCTGAGGGAAAGAGTGTCATCATGGTGGTAGTTGACAGAATTACCAAGTATGCACACTTTTGTGCATTATCACATCCATTAAAGCCAGTACAGTTTCTACTGCATTTATGGAAACAATTCAAAAGCTACATGGAAACCCAAAGATTATTGTAAGTGACAGAGATCCCATTTTCACTGGAAATTTTTGGACAGAATTATTTTCTTGTCTTGGTACTCAGTTAGCTCATAGCTCATCTTATCATCCTCAATCTGATGGGAAAATTGAGATAGTAAACAAATTTTTGGAAGGATACCTTTGTTTCTTTGTATCTAATAAACAGACACAATGGGTCAAATGGTTGCCTCTGGCTGAATGGTGGTATAACACTTCCTTCCATACATTAACAAAAATGACCCCATTTATGGCACTTTATGGGTATCAGCCACCATCCATCACATCATATTTAAGAGAAAATTCTAAGGTTCAAGCAGTGGAACATCACATTGAACATCAACAACAAGTCCTCCAACTCTGAAAGGATAACCTCGTGTTGGCACAGAATAGAATGAAACAACAGGCAGATCAACATCGTAGCGAAAGAAGTTTTGTTGTAGGTGATTGGGTATTTCTACGGCTACAACCATATAAGAAAATGTCCCTCAAGCAAGCTAAGAAGGATAATAAATTATCACTAAAGTATTATGGTCCGTATAAGGTGTTGCAAAAGATTGGTACTATGGCATACAAATTGGAGCTTCCTGCAGCTTCTCGATTGCACCAAATTTTCCATGTTTCATGTTTAAAGAAGGTTATAGGTGATAATCTCCCAGTTCAAACAATATTGCCAGAACTTGACGAGGAAGGAAAAATTATATTGGAACCAGAAGCAGTCACAGAAACAAGAACTCGACACCTACGAAATCGATCAATTTCAGAGTATCTTATCAAGTGGAAGAACTTATCTGCTGAAGATTCCACATGGGAGGATGAGAATTTTATACAGAAGCATCCAGAACTACTCAAGCGTTGAGGACAACACCTTTTCGAAGGAGAGGGGCATGTTGGGTCCCTATAATACTAGTGATTACCCCATTACTATTGTAGCTGTACCCCTTATTAATATTGTTGTACCCCTGTTGTCCCCATATTGTTATTACTGTGCCCCATAGAATCCCTCTATTGTTATTTTTGTGGCTTTATATTATTATTGTTAGGTCGGCTGGGTTATATTGTGACTCCTTAGATTCCTATATATAGAAAGGAGGTTTTGTCATTTGTATCATACAAGAATTGTTCATTTATGTAATGTAAAGGAGGTTTCCCCCTCGAAGAGGCTCAATTCTAAGGCGTGGATCTATCTTTTCTATCTTTTTCTTGAACTGGTTTCATAACAATTTCTCATACTCGTAGAACCACTCTCTATGGGGAGTGAAGTGAAAGGATGCACCTAAGTCAATCAACCATGCCTTATGATCTACATGTGTACTTGAAGAGGAGGCCAAGTGCACATCCCCACCTTCATCTAAGGTGGTTTTCGCCTCTATAGAAGGAGCATCATCAGATCCCTTTCCTTTCTCGGGAGATTTATATTTATAGTCCCTTTTGTAGTGCTCTTCCTTTCCACATTTCCATCACACATTTAGAGGTTTTCCTAGAGATTTAGATCTCCTCTATATTTAGATGTCCCTCTAGATTTAGATCTCCCACTCGAGGAATTATTTTTATTTATGTTGTGGGACCGTCCTCATATAGACAAGGCATTGTCTTTCTGTCTCTCCATACTTTTCCATCTCATATCCTCCGTCAGCAATGATGAGACTATCTCATCAAACTACAAGGCATTTGCATTGCTACCTATTGCAACAACCAGATTATTCCACAAATCTTGTATAGAACACAACAAACTAATGCCCTTATCTTCATCTAAAATTTTAATATCAACATATAATAATTGGCTTACCATAGTATTAAATGATTTCATATGCTCTGTCTCCAAATCTCATATTTCATCCTCAAGTTATACAATTTTTTCCGTAGGAACATTTTATTCACCAGACACTTATATTAATACAAATTCCCTAACTTGTCCCACAAAGCCTTCCCCGTAGCTTCCCCTGATACATTCAACAATAATGAATCTAAGACACACATTTGTATTTTGTTTTTTTCCTTCTGATTCAACTTCTTCAATTCTTCATCGAACATTTCCATTGGTTTAGTACCCAGATCTACTACGATCCACTGATCTTTATCCACCAATAGATCATCCATCTTGAGTTTCCACAACTCAAAACTCTGACCGTTAAATTTATTTATCTCTATCTTTCCACTTCTCGCCATATTATTTCACCATAAGAATCGATCCCACAGATCTCCCATGAAATAGGGTCTACCACAAGCTCGAGCAAAACCCCTACATAGCAAAGGCATTCCCTTGAAGCCAAAACAACTCTGATACCAAATGTAGGTTTTAATCCCATACAAAAATTACCTGCATACGAATTCTAAAAATAGAAAATAAACAATGGTGAGAGAATAACGCATAAAACAAATATACAAAGAGATTTTTCCCTGGATCCCAAAATGGGACTACCAGAATGATTTTTTTCATTATGTTCCTTTCAATGTTACAATACATATACATACATGCTGAAGCATCCATAAATCCAAATCCATTAACCCTAGATTAAAACAAAACTGTAGTTCCCTTGACTGGATCTAAAAAATATCATGGACCGAAAACCATCGCACCCAAAACCATGTGCAAATTCCATCCACAAAACCATAGGTAGGTCCTCCCACCTAATATAGGGTCCAAAACAATATAGTTGAAAGTGCCACTACGAATTGTCTTTTTCTCATCCAAATGACTGCACCTCCAAATAGGTTAAACACATACCCACTTATAGATCTTCTTTGATCTATATCTCCAGCCTAGTTTGCATCAGCAAAGTCACAGATGTCCAAAATTATATCCAATCTTGTTCTTCCTTGGTAGCACAAACCATAATCACTAGTGCCATGCAAATACCTGAAAACCTGCTTCTTTGATGTCCAATGCTCTTTCCTAGGTTTTGACATAAAATTTCTCATTACCCCCATTGCATGTGCAATGTCTAGTCTTGTACAGACCGTTGCATACATCAGGCTACCGACTACACTTTCATATGGAACATGAGATATGTCCTCTTCCTCTTGTTATGTCTTGGGACACTGTTTGACAAATAAATTTACACCTACAGGAATAGGAACCTTGTCTAGTTTACTATCCTCCATATTAAACCTCTGCAGTATTATCTCAACATACTTCCTCTAGTTTAACCAGAGCTTTCTCTTTGCCCGATCTTGTTTAATTTCCATGCCCAAAATATAATTTGCAGCAACAAGATCCTTCATGTCGAATTTGGAGAACAATTGGGTCTTCAAATCCTAGATAATTTCCTTGTCATTTCCAATCAACAACGTATCATTCACATACAAGACCAAACAAATAACACAGTCACCAATTAATTTAGAAAACACACAGTGATCCACTTTTCTTCTGCTGAAGCCAAGTCCCCATATAAATGTATCAATTTCGGATACCACATCCTTGTTGATTATTTTAACCCATACAAAGGCATTTGTAACTTGCATACCAGTTCTTTCTTACCCTTCACCACAAAGCCTTTATGTTGCTTCATGTAGATATCTTCTTCCAGATCCTTGTGAAGAAATGTTGTCTTCACATCCATCTGTTCTACCTCAAAATCAAAATAAAAAAAAATAGATAAAATTAATCTAATAGAAGTTACCTTGGCAATAGGAGAAAAAATATCACCAAAATCAATTCCCAACACTTGGGAATAACCTTTTGCTACCAACCGAGATTTGTATTTCTCCACCTTGCCTTATTTATTCATCTTCTTCTTAAACATCCATTTGCTTCCAATGGGTCTCCTTCCAACCGACAACTCCACCAGATCCTAAGCCTCATTTTTGTCCAAAGATGCCATTTCATCAACCATGGTCTCTTTTAGAGTTTGGCATCCTCTAAATCTATTGCCTCCTTGACAGTTTTGGGATCATCACAGTAATAGATAAAGAAAATTTTGAATATAAAGCAAATGGAATATACCTCTATGGCTTCCTTATTTCTAGAATTGATCTTCCACAGCTAGAATTTGTGGCTCTTCTTGTTCTGATTCCTATTCTGTTGTAGAGTCTGATTCTTCCTCCTTTAGCTCAAACTCTATATTCTTAGGTTCCTTTGCTAGGACTTCATGTTTAATAACATCTTTCACCTCTCTAAACACCACATCTCAGTTGTACACAAAATTCCGTGTTTTTGGGAAATAATATAACACACACCCAACACAACATGCTTTAACTATGTTGGAGTAGGGGCCTAGATATATTATTCTACCTCGTCATATTTCTTTAGGCAATCTAGTGCCAATAGCTAGTTTGCATCCTCACCCAATCAGATTCTGTTTGTATCATTCCCATGGAGGGACTCAAGTATTACCATACGAAGATCTAACAATTGTAGTTATACATGGAGTCTGTCAAGTTTTTTTTGGAGTAGGACATTATTTTTATTCAATAATAATAATTGAGCATAGACCTCCATAGGGGCCATTTCTCCCTATTTATTTAGAAAAGACAAGATATGCTCAATTGTTGTTGTGATGTAGTCCAACTGGAAACTGAATTCCTCCTTTGGGACAGTTGGAATCTCCATTTCTTCTTCATTGTAATGATCCTCCTTGCTTGCTATGATATTGGATTGTTAAACTTGAGCTTCTACAGAGAAAGTGATAACCAAATTTTTGGACAGTTGGCATTGCTAGGATGGATGATGGTAGCAAGTGTGTTGGCATTGATGTCAACTCTATGTAGTGGCATGTTGGTTATGATGGAAACCATCATGAATTTATTTCAACCTCACTGCATAGATAAGATGGATATTGTTGGCATGGTGATTGTGGCATGGATGACGATTGCACTAGTATTCATGACAATTGATTACGATGGAAAATGCATAGTTTGTTTGGAATTATTGTGATATGTTGCATGTTCAGTTGAATTTTGTGCCTTGGCTAATGTCAAAGGGGGAGATATAGCATTGAATTCATTTCTACTCAAGAGAGAAGTTTAGATGTTCCTGGAAATGACTCGGTTGGGTAGTGTTCTAAATGAGATTTCCAACTGTATGCTAAAGTCTAGAAAATGTCTTTTAGATTAGTAGTTATAGCCAGTCAAAGTATGCATATTGAGAGGTAAACACGTAGGGTTCCACGGATCAAGGTTCGACCACTCCCTTGTGTTTTGTACAAAATCCCTTTTATTCAGGACTTAGGAATATTTTGGATTGAGTTTGGGACTTAGGAAATTTAGGCCTAGTCAGAGGTTAGGTCATGTAATAGAAGTTTAGAATGAAAATTTTCCCTAAGCCTCAACCTGCATTTCAAGACTAATCAGGATTAGGCCATGTTGAGAGGTGGGCCTAGTCAAGCCTAGGTGACAGTCAGGCCTTGCAGAAAAGCTCAACAGGGGAACTTAGCCTCGACCCCTGACCTTGTGGGTCCTGACTAGAAAGGTGGTTGATGACATTAGCATAGGTGATGTGGAAATATAGACCATATGACACATATCATGTGTTTTTATAATTTTTAGGTGACCAAGTGGGCTATTTTTGGGTGATGCATGGACCACTCATAGAGTGCGACATGAAGGAGGTGACGTAAGCATGACAACATCTTGAAGGCTAGCTCCTGAAAGGTTTTGGAATAAGGCACAAAGGAACAGGTGGACTAACTAGGCGTCGACTGACAAGGAAGTTGTCAGATCTAACTTAGCCTTGTAGGCAGTTGATTCGTTGATGTTAGTGTCGAGCAAACCCCACCAGGATAGATCATCCTGTAAGGAAGACCATGATGGAATATTAAGGATGCACATGTGAGATAAATGGGCTAACTAGGCAATGGGTCAAGATGGCAGAGTCACAACCAATAGTAGAATAGAAAAGGATCTAGGAAGAAACCCCACCACATGTCATCTCGCAACGCTCATCGTGGAGGAAATATAGGGGCACATAGATTTTTAGCCGAGATACAAGCATCAAGACACATAGTGAGAGAGTGCATAGTCAAGCGACCAATGGTAGGAGGCGTAGGCAAGCCCCACATGACATGTAAACAAATAAGGCTTACCATGGAGGAAACAAATGAGTATCGTGAAACAACGATGGGATAATAGAGCTGGGAGATGGATATTTAGCCAGCAATTGCTAGTTCCATCAAATGATGGAAGGTTGATCCAGGACTTGGTTTTGAAGTGATTTTATGTGTTATAAGGACTAGGTGTCTTTGGGCCAAATCTAAAGTGAAAGGTGTTGGGACAGGAAGGATGGGAGCTAAATTAAATCCAAAAATGTGGTTTTGTGCATAGTTGGTAACCATGGGAGTAGAAGGTTTAATGTTGATGTTTAATCCCTTGTGGCTATAGTTAAAAGAGGTGTCCAAGGGCTATTTTCCAGTGGACTCACGTGTTAATGTGACCTATGGTCTTTGGGAAACATACAATGAAAAAGACACAATGGGTGAGCTTCCAGTGGTTCTATGGGCTAATCATGATTAAAATAGATCTTGGGCTATGGAGTTAAAAAGTGAAAATGAATCAACAAATCTTTGGCATTATGGGCTAAGCCTAACACTTATGTCATATTTGGAGGCTGCTAAAACTTGGCGAAGAAGGCACGAAATGGGTCAGCAACTACTTTGGAAATGTACCACCATGTCTTATTGTTGTGCCATAATTGGGCATGGTCATAGCTGAAATTAACAGAGCTTGGGTGGCCAGGTAAATGTGCATAGTAAGTTTGGTGTTGTTGGATTAATGGTGACTATAGAGATTGTTGGTTGAGGATAGTAACGACCATTATTTGTAGTAGTATAAATTGACTCCAGAACAACCATGCTTGATATTTGTGAGTCAATTAAGAAGAATAAAGAGCCTCATTGTGGTACATAGATGAACTGAGAATTCAGTGTCATGCATGGAGAAATGTTCATGTGCTAATTCTTTAAATTAATGATGTTGCAGTGGGAAAGTAATAAGAAGCAACATCAAAATGGACAACCATGTGTTTGAGTAAACTCTTGGGCAATGAAATTGAGAACAATGGCTAGATTGTCATTATGTGATAGTGGAACAAAATCAAGGATAAAAGATGTGAAATGTGGAGGGGGTGGATGCAACATTGTCATGTGAGATAAGAAGAGAGCTCTATGTGTGAGAGAGATGTTGTGAGAGGCCAAGAGTGCTTGTTCTAAAAAGAGAGAGGTTGAGAGTGTTCCTTTGCTAAAATGAGGGTTGAGAGTCCAGTAGTGTATCTGCATTATTGCAAAGTGAGAAAAAAATAGAGTGTTGTGTGGGCTAAGAAAAGTGAACGTTGAAAAAAAGAGAAAAAAGAACTAGAAACAAGCAGAGTGGTTACCAATTACAGTGAGAAAAAGGTTTCCCTTTTAAGTGTGGGTTGGAGCCTACATACAGGGAGTTGGTGGTTTCATCTAATGGGTGTCTGAGGAGATCTTGGAAGTTGATTCCTCCTGCAAGTGGTTTCTTGAATAAATCCATGAAGTTGTGCTTCATGGTAAGTTGATCAAGCATCTGTAGAAGAAGGGAGTTGGTTCTTCCTACTAGTGGGTGTTAGCAAACAATCAAAGGGAGTTGGTGCTTCCTATGAGTGGTGGATAATAAACAACTATGATGTAAATAGAGTAGGAGTTTTTATTTTACATCATAACATAAACAAAGCTTTGGTGGTTTTTCTCCCGGAAGGGTTTCCACATTAAACCTCAGCGTTTATGTGTATGTTGCTATTGGTATGTGTATTTATATGTTTATTGCTTCATTTTCTACACATGTTATGATAATGATTTCTCCCTTTATGAATGTTAATTTTGAATGACAATATAAATTGGCATAAAAGTTAAAATTATCCTAAATATTGATTCAACCCCCCTGCTCAATATTAAACATTGTTTCCAATAATTAGTATCAAAGCCTGGTTTCTTCAAGCACAACTTAACCACTTGAAGGTGATCTAAAGGAAACAATGGCTAATCAAGGTTGGCTTACACTAAAAGTAGTTCCATTTGAATGGATCAAACTATGAACCTTGGAAGTTTAGAATGGAAGCCTTTTTAATGGCCTTGGATGTTGATGTATGGCCATAATGAATGGAGAGAAGAATGAACTTAATGTAGAAGCCAAGGAGATTATTATGAAAGGGCCATAAAAACTAGATGATGATAAGATGAAGCATTTTGAGACAGCAAAGAAAATGTTGGACAAGTTGCAATGCATGTATGGAGGAGATAGCAATGTGGCTCAAGAGAAGGTTGAAGAACCTTGTTTATAAATTAGTGAACTAGAATATGTAGACATTGATGAAAGAAATGATAAACAAAAGAAAATAAGGAGAAAAAGGATGAAGGCATCTTAGAGGAAAGATGCTCAAAAGATAGAAGATATTTCTCCCATCGAGGAAGTTGATGCTCATCACTCTCAAGTTGATTATGATGAATATGTAGAAGAAACCCCATGCTTATTAGAAGGTATGTTATTGTTCTGTGATAAATGTAAACAAATATGTCATTTATCTTTTATATGATTACATGAATTTTTTAAAGAGAAAAATATAGGTGCATCTAGTAGTGATGTAGATAGATCTACTTTAATAACAATAGAAAATGAGGTATCCTTTGGCAAAGAAGAGAGTGTATCTCGTGAAGAGAATAGGAGTATCCTTGGTAGTGATGAGGATGGAATACTTCTCAAACCCGTTGAAGATTCCATGCACATAGAGAGAAATTTAGATTTATGTGATGACTTAAATAGCACCATTGATAGAAAAGAAAAGGATCTAGAGGAAATGATCTATTGTAGGATGAATTTGATCTCTACTCTAAAAGCGATCAAGGAGATATTAGAAGAAAATCTCAAGAAAAAGGTGAAATTACAAGAATACGAGCTTGAGAATGAAAGGTTGAGAAAACAAATTTTAGACTTAAATAATCAACAAGAAGAGGCTAGAAGATTGAATGGGATGTCAACCACTCAACAAAATGAAAGAAAAGCTCATTGTGAGAGACTACAAGTTGAAGTAGTCTCATTTAGACATGATATTGAAAGGGAAAAAAAAGTTGTTCCAGTATTAGAAGCTTGAGGAGAGAATAAAGGCCTTAAATGAGATGTGTTCTAAGCAAAGATACCCTCTCATCAAGACTGATTTGGTTCTCAGAAAATATTCAAGCTCCAAGAGAGAAAAGGATGAAGGGTTAAATATACAAGAAAAGGCAGTTGCAGATCCTAATAATAATAAATGGAAATAAATTGTTCAAAAGTAGTGGAAGCAATGAGAGAAGAAGAAACAACAGGATGTTTGGCAACAACATCAAGGAAGAAGGAAAAACAACCAAAAGAGGCAGAAACAACATAGAATTACTTAAGAAAGAAATTCAAACAACCATAGAAGGCATATTAACAAAAAATAAAATTCCTTTCCTTCTCAAGGGAAAATCCCTCAGAGAAAAGGTATTTTCAGACATGAAAATCCCTTTTATGGGTATTATTGTTTTTGCAATAATTTTGGATATAAAGCCATGTATTGTAGATGGTATGCAAGGAAGAAAATGCATTGGCTAGCAGTAACCCAAGTTGGCCATGAAGGGTGTTCTGATAGGAAGTCTTCCAAGTATAGCAATATTTTTGCTCCATTCCTAAGCCTTGATGAGTGCTACATCAATTGTGGAAATTTTGGGCACAAGGTAGTTGACTGTAGATATAACATAATACAGCCCAATTCTCAAATGATGTAGCAAAATGTAGCAACTCAAACTTTGATTACGAGGCGAAATGTAGGAGAAAACAAAGTTGAGTTTATCTTCAGCACTCTATGTCAAAGGGACTTGATAATTAAAGGCAAAAGAGAGCCCTCTGTAATTTCTAGTTGTAATTAACGTAAGCCTCAAGTGGAGAATGGAAGAAACAACACAATTAATTTTCTATAGCAAACAAAGTAGAGAGGTTGCAAGAGGATATGGGTGAAGAAAGAGGAATGAAAAGAGGAGTGCCCTCTAACCCTGGGCAACAAAGAGAAAACAAATAGGTTCTAAGAAGATGTTAAAAGGAAATATTGTTGTTAGGACTTGGCCAATGAAGGTTTGGATGAAGAGGAGGATAAGATGCTCAGAGGGAGTAGCTCCTTTATTTCTCTTTATTGAAAGAAGAGAATGGCTACAAGAGATGTTGAATAAGTCATATGTAGGAAACGAGGAAAGAATGATTAGAGTGATGGATATAAACATTGGATCCAGTTTGGTTTCAGGGGGAGTATGCAACAATACTCTATGTTGTGGACGAAAAGGATGAGCTGCAACATACTTGTGGAATGACAATGATGCAGGAGCATCAAAAAACTTTTCTAAACATTATTAGATTTTATTTTTTGAGGAAGTTGGATTCCTCATGCAATGATTTTAATTTTGTAATACTTAGTCATACTCTAGAAATATTATCATCGAATATTATGTATTAGGATCACAAAAAATAAAAAGTAGCCGTAGTTTTATTTTTCCAAATTAGTTACTAAAATAATGGGTGTTATTCACTTCTAATGGATCTTGATCCTATTTTAGATTTAGAATTATTTTTAAAAATTAGTAAGTATGTGGAGAACTAGAAAAGGAATGGAAGTATGAGTGTAAGAGGAGGAGAAAGCTAAGTATTTCCATTTTGAATCCTCTCTTGATCCATTGAAGGAAGAACCTATCTTGATGTAACATATTTTCTCAAGATAGGATATTATTTTGGTTTTGGTGGAGTATTGAAAATGAATGTAGAGGCAACACACTTAATATTTGAATTGATGCATATTCCAAGAAACCATTTGCTACTCTTTCATTATTCTGTAAATTTTTTGGGTGAGTGATAATCTTATTGTAGTTAGGATGCATGCATAGAAAATGCTCAATAATTTCTAGTGTGGTTAATTTATGAATATTAATTCAATATTACATCATGGAAAGTTAAACATTGGAAGAATAATTTGGTAGAACCTTGGTACCATTAGGTATCATAACAACAACAATCATTGTTTGAAAATGGAAAATCAAAGAGGAGTAGAAAGAGGAGAAGCTCGAGGAGCACATGTGGGGAGGCCAAAGCGGAGGATGGAATCCATGGAAGTTGCACAAAAAAGAGGAATTGACATGGGAGATACCAATGATGTTGAAGAAGAGGCTGCTAGTGAGGAAGAAATAGAGGACATAACAAAGGAGAAAATGTTGAATATGTTCGCCAAGATGTCTACTGTGACAAATTTGGAAGTACCATTATATGAAGGTAACTTGAATGTTGATGAGTTAATGGATTGGATACATGTTTTAGATAAATACTTTGATTATGAAGATGTTGAAAAGGATAAGAAAGTCAACTATGTAGTGACTTGACTTAAAGGATATGTATTGTGGGACGAGGTACAAGATAAATGAAGGCAGAAAGGAAAATCCAAAATTAAAGATTAGGGCAGGATGGTGAAAAAAATTAAAGGTAATTTTTTACCTAAGGATTATCATATTAATATTTATAAGAAATTAAAACACCTTAAACAAAAGAACATGACTGTTAAAGAATACACTAAGGAATTTTACAAATTAAAAATTTCGGCTCAACATGTAGAAGAGAATTATGAAAAAATTGCAACGTACATTACTGGTTTAAGGTTTGAAATTCAAAATGAAATAGTTTGTTGTCTTTGAAAAATGTGGAAAATGCATATCAAGTAGATTTGACAATAGAAGAGAAAATTATCCAAAAACGAAAGTTGAGTAGAGGAAGAAGTCTTGTAAAGGATAAAGGACAAACCAATAGGCAAGGAATTCAAATTCCAAAGGAGGAAGAAGGAAATTCTAGTAGTTAACCACCAAGAGAAAGTGATTTTAGAGGGAGGAGATCATTTTCGAGAGGTAGAGGTCAAGGAAGACATTATCATACCAAATGTTTCAATTGTGGGAAATTCAGACACGTCTCTTGGGAATGCTTTCAACATATATTAATAAGCCAACGAAGTGCTCATGTGATAGAG
The DNA here is from genome assembly GCA_000404065.3 of Pinus taeda. Taxonomy (NCBI): domain Eukaryota; kingdom Viridiplantae; phylum Streptophyta; class Pinopsida; order Pinales; family Pinaceae; genus Pinus; species Pinus taeda. Next base: position 11,722 of record APFE030451652.1, on the reverse strand, counting down.
GGAAAGCAGGAAGATGGAGATCTAGTTGCAGTTCTAAATTCTCATGAGGAAGGTGAATCTTTTCTATTAAAAAAAGTTTTGATCAAACCGGAAAAAGAGACCAAAGAACTTGCTCAAAACAAGAGTTTTTTCAAAACTATCTGTAAGTACAAAGGTAGGTGCTGCAAAATTGTGATTGAGAGTGGTAGCATAGATAAACTAGTCTCTATTGAGATGGTAGAAAATTTAAACTCAAAGAAGAAACCACATCCTACACCTTATAAGGTCTCTTGGTTAAAAAAGGATCATCAAGTTTTTGTTACTAAGTAATGTAAGGTATAATTTCAAATTGGAAGTTACAATGATGAAATTTCGAGTGATGTTTTTCCAATGGGCATTTGCCTTATTCTATTAGGAATACCTTGGCCATACGACATAGATGTAACACATAAGGGGAACCAAACCACTTACAATTTTGAGAAATATGGAAAATTACATACACTTCTACCATTAAAGGATGCAAGTAGTAATTAGATGTTAATGCAAGGTAACAAATAATTTTTGGAGGATGAAGTAGAATGTAAGGAATGTGAACCAGTAAGTGAAGTAAATCATTTGTCTTCAGAAAAGCAAGATCTATTTAGTGAATATGAGAATATGATCATCAATGAAATGTTTATGGTAGAAAATAAAGATCAGCCAAGAGTATCCATGGAAAAAAATATTATGGATGAAGAGATTTTAATAAATGAACAACAAAAGAATGTCAAGGAGAAGGTTTCTTTGGAAACTAGTGAGAAGTTAATATGTGAAAAACTCCAAAATCTAGATGAAGACAATCATAATGCAAAATATTTCGGACAAGAAATGGAAGTGGTCAATAGAGAAAATACCTTAAGAACCGTAAAGAAAAAAATTCAAATTAATTTTGACATTTCGTTTCCAAAGAAGTTCTTGAAGGAATTAACCTGAAGAATTGAGAGAGATCATTTTCCAAGATCATACAGAAATAAACTTCATTTGTTTAATGGAGAAGCTTGGGATGCTGGAGGATATTTAAGTCATCATGAAAAATTTCAGCCGAAGACAAGTTACAACAAAGGATTAAATATCTCATGGACAAGGGTCCAAGAATATTTAGTTCTTTAGGATCTGATGCAACAAAATCGACAAACTTTTATAAACATTATACAATAGTTTATTTTTTTAGGAAGTTGGATTCCTCATGCAATGATTTTAATTTTGTAATATTTAGTGAGACTCTAGAAACATTATCATCAAATATTATGGATTAGGCTACCAAAAAATAAAAAGTAGTTGTAGTTTTGATTTTTCCAAATTAGTTACTAAAATAATGGGTCTTATCCACTTCTTATGGATCTCGATCCTACTTTATATTTAAAATGATTTCTATAAATTAGTATGTATGTGGAAAATTAGAGAATGATTGGAAGTATGAGTGTAAGAGGAGGAGAAAGCTAATTCTTTCCATTATGAATCCTCTCTCGATTCATTGAAGGAAAAACTATCTTGATGTAATATATTTTCTCAAGATATGATATTATTTTAGCTATGGTGGAGTATTGCAAATGAATGTATAGGCATCACACTTACTCTTTGAATTGATGTATATTCTAAGCAACCATCTGTTGCTCTTTCATTACTCTATAAAAATTGTGTGTGAGTGATAATATTGTTGCAATTAGGATGCAAACATATAAAAATATCAATAATTTCTAGTGTGGTTAATTTATGATTGTTAATTCAGTATGACATCATGGAAAATTAAACATTGGAAGAATAATCTAGCAGAACATTGACATCGAACAAGAGGACCACAATTAAGTCGAGTTCATAGGATCAATGCCCACACAATAGCAAGGAAGTAGTTACAGGATGTCATAGAGCATTGACTTACAGGAAGTTGTTTCTGTAGAAGTAGAAAGCAACAATCGATAGGCTCAGGAAGAGTGAACAATGTAAACTATCAAACGGGCACTGTAAAGTCAAAATGAGAACTCTAGCCAAAATACCCCCCCCAAAAAAAAAAACAACCTAAAAACCAAAAATGTTGATGTTGGAATACGGTTTTGTTTTTCAGGGTAAATTTTCAATATTTTTTAAAAATGATAGTAAAAGCCAATAAAAACCATATTTTTTGGTGCAAAAAACATAGGTTTTGTTGTTGGACAAACCTTTTTTTTTGAGGTAATTTTCAACATTTTTTAGCAATGGCGTTAAGGATAAAATATCATGACTCTGAAAAACCTTAAAATTCCAATGATCTTTAGGGATGACATTAAAGATAAAATATCAATCTCTGAAAATATTGAAAATTTCAACAATTTTCAGCCATGGTGTTAAAGATAAAATACTTATAACTGTTTCAATCATAACATTAAATATAAAATATCATGGCTCAGAAAAACCTTCAAATTTTAACAATTTTTAAATGATGTCATTATTGAAAATTTTTATGACTTTTTTTTTTTTTAAATGAACACGTGAATGAATGAGTCATTGTAACAAGAATAATTTATTTTTTACATGCTAAAAATATAAAGAATTTAAAATCTTAGGCTAAGACAACTTCACACATTACAAGAAAAATTTAAAAGGCAACTATCAAATTAATACATCGTGTAGGGGAACTTGACCCATTGTAATGAAAACTTAATGACCAACCATGAAATTGACACATTCTAGAGACAAACTCAATCCTTTATAACGAAAACTTTAAAATCAACTATCAAATTGACACATAATGGAATCGGGTTGCTAGTCAAGGATAGAGATGGAGCCTGTATGAAAAAATAAAATGAAGCAAAATAATAAATAAAACAAAATAAAAAAAAATACAAAAGAAAACAAAAAATAAAACATTGAAAAAAAGAAAAAAAGAAAGAACGGGACACACAAAATTTTAATAGAATAGAAAAGTACATAAGAAGTAAATAAAATATATATTAAACATCGCCCAAAAAAAACACCAAAAAAGAAAACATTAGGAAAATGAAAAGATAGAATTAAAAAAATGGGATTAGATTGGGTCAGGAGGATAAGCACAGACACAGTATATGTAAAATATAAATGAAACAAAATTATAAATAAAACAAAATAAAAAAATACAAATGAAAACAAAAATTAAAACATTGGAAAAAAAAGACACACCAAATTTTAAAAAAAATAGTAAATAAAAATGATATATTAGAACATAAAAATTTTGAAAAAACATGGCATGATATATAACAAAAAAAATCAAAGATATAATGTTAATATAAAAAAATTAAAATAACTTATAAGAAGATAAAATTAAAAAATAAATAAAAATAAAAAAAATATAATAATACAATTTTTTTTTTCAAACCAACATAATTTAGGACAAAAAAGTTAAAAAGATTAACCCAAAGTAACAAAAATAAATAAAAACAATATTAGATAATTAAAAAAAAAAAAAAAAACAAAAAAACAAAAAAAAACAAAACCAAACAAAAAAAAGTAAAAATAACATTTAAAACATTAGAAAAACATAATTAAAAAAATTAAAAATTGTAGCTTTGACCCATCCAACCCTATCGCCTAGCAACCCTGAGCTTTGAAATTTGATTCAAATAATCTGATTGCCAAGCCCAGGGTTAGGCAGTGGTGGTAGTTGTCTGTAGCTTGCACCGCTATTCAGTGCAATAACCCAACGACCCTAGGCTTGGCAAACTAATTCTCTGAATTAGATTGCCAAGCACAAGGCCCCTTGGGCCACGGGTCTGGGTGTAGTCCCCATGGCCCAACAGGCCTTGGGCGACCAAGGTCAATGGCCAAGCCCCATCCATGGCTCGTGGGACAGCAATTTTTATTTTTATTTTTTTAAATGTGTTTTTATTTTTATTTTATATGATGAAATTTTAGTTATTTTTTATTGACTTTTGTTTTTTTTTTTTTTCCAATTTAATTTTTTAAAGTTTTTTTAAATTAAAAATGTTATGTTTTGTATTTTTATGTTTTTTTTTCAAGGTTTTTTTTTTCTTTTTTTAATTCAATTGTTTTAATTTTTTATTTTTAAGGCTTTTGTTTCTATGATTGTTGGGACATCTTTCGATACTAATCATATACATAGCCTTTTGTCAACACTTTTTGAACCATCTAGTGTGGTTCATCATATAGACAAGATATAGAGTCAGGTCATGGCAATCGATTAAGTAATGATAGCATTGAAGAGAGTAAATGTTTCAACTGTTAGAGTTTAACAACTAGTTTTAGCTAAATATTAAAAAATAATATTATAATTAATGAATTAAATTATAATGGGGAAAGGATTAAATTTTTCCCTTGCTCTTGGTAAATTCCAAGTGGAAGATATTGATCCAAAAATGGATCCTGGATAAACCTCTAAGCCTAAAAGACTCCATATAAGAGGTAAAAGGTGCCAAATGGCACACATACTCTGTAAATTAGAGGAAAATGAAAGCCATAGGCTACTCTTAGAAATAGCCTCATTGCAGAGATCTCCTCATTCTGAATCCAACGCAACTTGAATGGGCGAAAGCGGACTCTGGGTGAAGGAGTTATTGTAAAATCAAAAATTCCCCAATGTCCTTAGAAAAGGAGGAAATTTCATTAAATTATGAACTATATTGAAAATTTTGGTTTTAGTATAGGCTCATGGGCCAATCCACAGCTGAAAGATGGTAGGTTGGGATTGGGCCATGTGGCCATGTTTCATTGGTCTAAGAGGAAATATCGCATCACAATTAATTCAAAGGAAAGGACCTTGGGCCATCAGCGATTGTGATAAGTGATCACCGCTTTATCGCATCGCACAGATTCATGGGAGGACTTAACAAAGGCCGAGGCCAATGCGACATGCAATGATCGATTATCAGCGTTGGTGGATCAGTCATCATCAATATGTATCGGATCAGCGTATGTTATAAGGGATGGACCCCGGGCTAATGCGACTGGCGACTGCAATAGTTGATATTGATGGATCATTATCAGCGATCCCAAAAGGGAAGGACTCCAAGCCATGCGACTTGCGACTGCAATCGCTGATATCGGCAAATCGCTTTCACCAATCCCAAAAGGGAAGGACCCCGGGCCATGCGACTTGCGATTGCGATCGGAACCGAACCCGAAGGGGTTTCGAAATATAAATAAATAATATTTCAAATTTGCCCCAAGACCCTTATTCTAGGAAGTTGTAGTGTTTTGGTGTATTGTTAAATACAAAGGGGAAACCCGTGGAACAGGCCAATTTTGATATGCGATAGCCATTTCAGGTGGACCAGATAGGGATACAACGCGCAGTTATGAAACTTTGAAGTCTGGAGCAGTTCTGTACGTGGATTTTCCTGTGTTTTGCAGTGTTCTCTATGTAAAACATAGAATGACTATTTCTAAAGAATTTAAAGCATCAATTTCCCTTCCGTTAGCAAAGAGGTGTCATTCTTCCCTGAAAGCATTAGTAAATTATTGTTAAATGCTCAAAAGGGGACTTGAGTGAACAAAGGCCAAGGAGCCGAATAGCCCGAAGGGGAAAACAAGCCAACCAACACCAATTGATTAAAAGAAAAAAAAAGCCACAGAATGAAAGGGAGAGGCAAGAAGGCCGCGTTGAGACAGAACAGAAGCAAAAAGAGAGGCTTGGAATTTTCCAGGAGGGCAAGCCACAGTGTGAAGTGAATGCGTGGGCAATATTGGAATGTTGAGGAACCCATTGGGAAGCTCGGTGTGCCAAAGTGCTTGAGAGAAGATATCCATCAGAGGTTGGAGAGACAGAGCCAGAGCGCTTAATAGAGTGAGGCGACCAGAGGTTGGAGGCAACACATAAATACTTCAGTGAAGTATCAAACAACAAAGAGACTGAATGATCGAGATGTTGTTGGTGTTGTTTTAGTTGAAGACAGAAGGAGGAGTCTAGAGACAGTAAACAATTCTGAGGGAGTCAGAGAAGCTAGAAGCTCAAAGGAGCTCAGAGAACTGACTGAAAGAATTAGTCTAGAGAAGCCTAGATCCGTTTGCAACTAAAGGACAGCCAGGGGTAAGATGGTATTCTGAGCCCATTGGTTCATTTGTGAACCATAGGGAGTTGAGTCACGGGCTTGTAAAATAGTTCAACCATAATCCCAAAGAGCCCAATTGAGTTGATTAGAGCTCAAGGAGGCATAGCCCAAGATAACAAGGTGAACTCCATATTAATTTGTTGTCTTATGTGTTTGTTTTTAGTGTGGAATTATTCACTGTTATATGCATTATGTATATAGTCAACCACATTTAAATATCAACATACACAACAAATTTTAAAGCACATAACAGCCAACAAAGAAAAAAACAAACATATTCCTATATTTTCAAGCATTTCTTAATTCTGCATTGGTTAATCATTAAAGACTTGGGAAAATTCAAGCTTTAGAAGTGGGAGAGGTTCTTGTAAGCTAGACAAGAAGCCTAAGATCTCCATTTTCAGATTAGGTGGTATCACAGCTTAAGATTGATTAAACACACCTTTAAGAAGGTTATATTAGAATGTTTGATTGATAGAGCAAAGACTGCTTGTCTGAAAGGTGTTGAACAAAAAGATGTTGATTGTATGCTTGTTTGCAGATTGACTATTTCCTGAGTTTGCAGAGGTCAAGGGAAAGCTATTCATAGCTTAGTCTAGGAAGGACAAGAAGGAGAAGGGTTGAAGGCATTCTTATATCCAAAGGGGCCTCAAGGCAATCCAAAGCACAAGAGGTTTGTTGTAAGAGGTTGCTTAAATAAGCTCTTTATTTATCTTGTTGAAGATTTTTTGTTCATTGGCATAATGACAACTTCTGCAAGTGGGTCCTCAATCACAAGACTCTTTGATCAAGACATGAAGCAAGACTTGTCCACCATGATGGATATGGTGAGATAAATGTATGAGGATGGAAGGAAGAGCAACATACTTAGAAAGTAGCTGAATTGCATGAAGGAAGAGAAGCAGTTGCTTGCTGACAAATTGCAGGAAATGGAGAGGCAACTTCATATTGCAAATATGAACCTGAAAATGATGCATGAGTTGGAGTCACAGCTCTTTGTTACCCAAGAAGGCTTAGTCAAGTATCAAATTGAAGAAGAGGTAAGCCATTCCAGTTTGTCTTCAATTCTTCTGAGAATGCTTGTATCGGTTCTTTTGAAAAATATACTAAAGGCATAGGTTCCAAGCTAATGTCTAAGATGGGTTATGAAGGAAAGGGATTTGGAAATCATGCACAAGGTATCATTGAACCAATAATGATTGAGGAAAGGCCTAAGTATTTGGGTCTTGGTTGTGGACAATCTTATGGAGAGAGTTCGAAAGCTACCATGAAGGCCATTGAAACCATTCCAAGAAGGAGTTTCATTGAAGGTCCTCTATCTCAAGAGTGTGAAGATTGTGTTTAGGAGGAATGCAATGGCTTGAAACATCATTTGTAGGGTCTAGGTGTTCAGAAGCACGCCCTTGAACCAGAGAGTTGTGGAAACTCTGACAACCTTGAAGAGATTGATGGAATTCCAAAGGGAGACACTTATTCCTTTGCTTCACCTCCTCATGAAGGCAATATAGGTGAAAGAGGCAGGTATAAATCTAGTTTTGAACATAGTCCTTTTGATTTTGCAAAGCATGATAAATTTCCACATAGATATGGGAAAATAATTGCATGCGCCTTTTGTGGTTTGGATAACCATCATGTTTCTAGATGTTGGAAGAGAATGACCACATGCAGGAAACTTTTGAAGGAAAAGAAGCAAGCAACCAAAGGTCCACTGGACAAGGAAAATCATGTTGTCAAGTGGATGCACATGTGTTGCACTTACTGCCATAAGAAGGGGCATCTTGCTAAAAGGTGTTGGACTCTGAATCCAGGAATGCTTCCACTAAAGCTGAGGGAGAAGGTGGAAAGAGAAGATGGCAGAAATTGAAGGGAAGATTCCATGACTGATGTGTCTCAGAATGATTCACATATTGATGCTGATGTGCAGACAAAAGAAGGACATTTGAAATGGATTGGTAAGAAATGGCTAGATTTCTTATCCAATTAATATTGCATGTCTATTGATGCATCTATTTTCATTTCTTTGTTAGTGGAATGCAAGTTGCATGGTTTTATGAAGAAGGTGAATGGGGAAGTTGAGTGGGAAGCTCACTTTGTTGCTGCAACATTATATTTTATTTCAGCTTCAAAAGTACAATGTGCTTAAGCGGAAGTTGAAGGATGAAATGCATGCATGAGATGATGTGCATGAACACATGGCTATTGATGTTTTCCTTGTTTTTTGGAACATGTGTATGTGATTGACTTGAAGGTTTTATTCTTTGTTGTAAACATACATGTAAAGTTGGTTTGGTGAAGATAGTGATGAAATTTTTTCATCTTTAGAAAAGAATCTAAATGGTCTTTTTCTACATGCTTGACTTAAAGGGTCATTTGCTTTAAAAGCAAGTTTTGTGGGCTTGTTATCTAGTCCATCATTTGTATGCACATGTATGACATGGAGTTGTTCACAAGATGTGAAATCTGTTTCTTTTGTGAAGCAGGAGTTTAGTCCATCCAGTGGTTGTCTGTATGCCTATTGTTGTTAACAATTGTTGTTGACAGCTTGTCAAACAGGTAAAAATGAAAGTTTTATGGAGTAGATGTACTTCACATTTGTGAACCACCTTGGGTCAATGATAAAGGAAAAGAAGCTCAAACTACCTTCTATGACCATTTCAGCAGGAGTTCTGCACAAAGGCAAGGAGGAAGACAGTTCTTCTCAAGAAGACCACCCCATCCAGAGAAGGGAAGTGGTTGGAAACTTTGGTTCAGAGGCACTATGAAAACGCAAGTGTAGGGAGGCTGAAAGAAGAGGGTGAGTCACTCTCATTTAATTTTCAGATCAGTATATCAATATTTTGGAAACCAAAAGTTCTTTTAGTGGGAAGGTGTGACCAAAAAATGGATCCTGCATAAACCTCTAAGTCTAAAAGACTCCATATAACAGGTAAAAGGTGCCAAATGGCACAAATCCTCTATAAATTAGAGGAAAATGAAAGTCGCAGGTTGCTCTTAGAAATAGTCTCATTGCATAGATATCCTTATTCTAAATCCAACGCAACTTGAATGAGCAAAAATGGACTCTAGATGAAGGAGTTATTGTAAAATGAAAATTGCCAAATGTCCTTAGAAAAGGGGGCAATTTCATTAAATTTTGAACTATATTGAAATTTTTGGTTTTAGTATAGGCTCACGGGCCAATCCACAACTAACACATGGCAAGTCAGGATTGGGCCACGTGGCCTTGTTGGATTGGTCTAAGAGGAAATATCGCATCACAATTAATTGAAAGGAAAGGACCTTGGGCCATCAGCGATTGCGATAAGCGATTGCCGCTTTATAGCATCGCATAGATTCATGGGAGGACTTAATAAAGGCCGAGGCCAATACGACATGTGATCACCGATTATTAGCATTAGCGGATCAGGCATCAACGATATGTATCGGATCGACATATGTTATAAGGGATGGACCCCAGGTCGATGCGACTTGTGACTGCGATTGCCGATATCGGTGGATCGTTGTCTGCGATCCCAAAAGGGAAGCACCCTGGGCCATGTGACTTGCGACTGTGATCAGAACCAGAACTAAAGGGGTTCTGAAATATAAATAAATAATATTTTAAATCCGCCCCAAGACCGTTTTTGTGGGAATTTACAGTGTTTTAGCGTATTTTTGAATACAAAGGGGAAACCTATGAAACAAGCCAATTGCTATATGCGATAGCGATTTCAGGCAGACCCGATAGTAATACAAAGTACAATTATGAAACTTTGAAGTCTGGAGCAGTGCTCTATGTGAATTTTCCTGTGTTTTGCAGCATTCTCTATGTAAAACATAGAACGACTATTTCTAAAGAATTTAAAGTGCTGATTGCCCTTCCATTACAAAAGAGGTGGCATTCTTCCCTGAAAGCATTAGCAAATGATTGTTAAACTCTCGGAAGGGGAGTTGAGTGAACAAAGGTTGGGGAACCGAAGAGAAAGAAGGGGAAAACAAACCAACCAACGTCGTTTGATTAAAAGAAAAACAAATCCATAGAATGAAAGGGAGAGGCAAGAAGGTCGCGCTGAGATAGAACAGAAGCAAAAATAGAGTCTTGGAATTTGCGAGGAGGGAAGTCCACAGTGTGAAGTGAATGCGTGGGTAGAGTTGGAACGCTAAGGAACCCATTGGGAATCTCGTTGTGCGAGAGTGCTTGATAGGAGATATCCATCAGAGGTTGGAGAGACAGAGCCAGAGCGCTTAATAGAGTGAAGCCACCAGAGGTTGGAGATAGCACATAAATACTTTAGTGAAGTATCAAATAGCAAAGAGACCAAATGATCAAGCTATTGTTGGTGTTGTTTGAGTTGAAGGCAGAAGGAGGAGTCCAGAGACAATAAACAATTCTGAGAGAGTCAGAGAAGCCAGAAGCTCAAAGGAGCTCATAGCTATGATTGAAAGAATTATTCTAGAGAAGCCTAGATCTACTTGCAGCTAGAGGATAGCCAGGGGTAAGATGGTATTCTAATCCCATTGGTTCATTTGTAAACCATATGGAATCGAGTCACAGACTTGTAAAAGAATTTAGCCATAATCTGTTGGGTCCCTATAATACTAGTGATTACCCCATTACTATTGTAGTTGTACACCTTATTAATATTGTTGTGCCCCTATTGTCCCCATATTGTTATTATTGTGCCCCATAGAATCCTTCTATTGTTATTTTTGTGGCTTTATATTATTATTGTTAAGTCGGTTGGGTTATATTGTGACTCCTTAGACTCCTATATATAGAAAGGAGGTTTTTTCATTTGAATCATCCAAGAATTGTTCATTTTTGTAATGTAAAGGAGGTTTCCCCCTCGAAGAGGCTGAATTCTAAAGCGTTGATCTATCTTTTCTATATTTTTCTTGAGCTAGTTTCATACCAGATAGGGTGTATTACTTTTAATTTTTAGGTTATAAGTTATAAAATGCTTCTGGATTTTCTCAATACTTCTTCATGATTCTATGGAGATGCTGCAACCCCAAACCTCACAGCCATATAAGATAACAGGATTGACTAAAGTTTTAAAGAGGAACTTCTTTTTATCCCACTTACGAGGTTTTCTGCTTCACAATTATTTTCAAGACCAAAATAAGCTTTCCAGCCCCCATTAATCATTTTCTCAATGCTATGATTTTAGTTGAGCTTGTGATGAATATCAATTCCTAGGTACTTGTGAGAATACACTTCCTCCAAGTTATTATTGTCATACATAAAATTAGCGCAAGTGTCCTTCTTGGATTTGATAATCATAAATTTTGTTTTGTCATTGTTAACAATCATACCCATGGTAGAGCAGAAATCCTTAAGAAGCCTGAGTTGCTTATCAAGATCAGATGGGTACCTTGCAAAAAGAACAATATCATCAACACAGAGAAGAAGGATGATGACTATCCTAGCTAAGATCGTGACATCACATCCTGATTCCTCTAAATAGCCTTCGAGGTTATCAATGTAAATGCCAAATAGGGTAGGGGAGAGAGGCAACCTTGTTTAACTCTGATGTTACACTTAATATCTTTCAAACACCCCTCATTGCTCTTTAGCTTGGTAATTACATTCTCGTATAACCTTATAACGGCAGTTCTCAACTTGAGAGGAACCTTTATCTCTTCTAATCTATTCCAAAGGTTGTATCTAGGAACCATATCGAAAGCCTTTCTAAAGTCCACAAAGC
>APFE030451641.1:0-10661 GCA_000404065.3 Pinus taeda | reverse complement strand
GGGCCAAATACCATATTTGTAAAAGAGGTATGGTAAATTAATAAAAATACAAATAAATGAGAGGTATAGTAAACAAATAAAACATTCTTTTATATTTACTCCATAAGTCACTCAAAAATGCGTTATATTTAGGTAAAACCTATGGGCAAAATAATATGGGACAAATACCATGGACTAGATTGTTATTAATACCATGCAAAAACATTATTAACCCTAATATTAGTATTAATAAAAATAAAAATGGCACATGGTATTGACCCATGGTATTCACCAAAATGGCACATGGTATTGACCCATGGTATTCACTTGGAATGTAGCCTATTTAAATGGGGGAATTAAAACAGAATAGATCCATCTTTACTCTGGATCTACTAACCCTCGAGAGGTATCAAATATCGTGATATGAAAACTAGCATAAAGTGAAAAAATATTTGATCCTCTTCGGGCTTGGTGGATCAAGAATGGATGTTTTAATTTAATGTAGGTTAAACATTTTAGCTTGGTTAAAATAAAAAATAAAATAAAAATCAACTATTACTTTTATTAATTTTTATAAATTACTAGTAGTAATTTTTAAGCTCCAGGTTTATGATAACTCAGGGTAATACCAAGATCTTACAAGATTTTATAATTGAGTAAAATATTCGCCCTGACTAGTGAGAGATTCGCCAAAAAATTATATATACATATTATATTATTGATAAAATCGCCTTCCATTTTTCCTATATACCATGAAGATTCGCCCATTTATTATACTTATAAATTTAGGGGGTGTTCTTAAAATTTTCCTTGCTTCTTTAGTAATAGCCTCTCAAGCTCACTCCAAGTCAACTCCTCCTCATAAATATCTATGACATTTTTTACATCTTCCCACCATATATCTATTTTACCTTTAAGACTGAATGTAGTTATTCTAGCCTTCATGTCAACTAAGTAATCGGCCAATATGAAGAACTTATGCATTCCAAGAAACCATACTTTTGCATCTCGGGGCTTCTTCATTTCTCCATCAAATGTAGGTGGCTTGGATTTATTAAACTCATCCAGAAAATATCCCTTCTCACTCCTCCAGTAAGCATGATAATGATGATGATCATGATACTTGTCAGAACAAGAATTAGAATAGTACTTATTTCTATCACCTCACCTATGTAGAGTGTCCAAGAACCTGTCGTCTTTGATCATGTCATCTCTATCCAGCATGGACCCACCAAGAGGCCTACTACAATATGCCCTAGTTTTGTCTGCTTGTTGATGGTTGATCTGAAGTGGTCCCTATCTCTGGAAATATGATGAACTCTAAAGAATTACTGCATTGATTTTTTCATATATTTCTTGTTCCTTTATGATTATGTCATTGTCTACCTTACAATTCCTTATTTCAACCTTCAAGATTTTGAGTGTGTATGTGAAGTTAGAATAATTCCTAACACCACGTTGCCCATTTGATCCATAAGGAGAATCTCGTGAATTGTAGTCTACCATATTTCTTGTCGTCTTGATCTCTTTCATGCAATGCACCTTATGTCAGCTAAACCAAATCATAATTCGAGGAGGATATCTCATCTGCAAGATCAACGAATTTAGTGTGATACATGTATAAACATAATCATAATAGCATATAAACATATAGCATATAGATATAACAACATGTAGACATCATCCTAACCATAGTATAGTCATCAATGCATGACCATATCAATCACATACCATGACCTCATGCATGACAACAACAACAACCATACCAATGTACACTTGACAACATGTAAGCACTAACTTGCATAAACAATGCATAACCAATCATACACTCATGACGACACATTCCAAAACAACACCATCACCCTTCACATGGAGACATCACTACAAAAATGATTAACACCATATCTATGCAACATGCACATAGACCATACATAAGGTTAACACATATGAAACTGACATGAATGTATCACCAATACACTGCCCATCCAGTCTGAGGGGTGAGTCATGCTCTTACACCACTTTGTAACGCTCTCCTCCCAAATCTACCCAAGTATCTGGGAAACTAGGGTAAACATGCGACGACGAGTTATTATGATATGATTCAACTCCCAATGCGTCAGTTGATGAAGTGGAACCAATGGAACACAATAAGGCAGACCTTCCAGGCCTATTACACAAATCTCCTCGGCAGCTAGCCCATCTCCCAATTAGAAATGTACATTTCCTTCAAGCAGTTGAGCAGCTTCATGCATGAGCAGTTTGGTTGACCATTTCCACATGGGACTGAGGAAACTTGACTTTCTTGTATGGCTTGCGTTTTCCCAAAATAGCGAAAGGCAAACATCCAAAAGGCATCCCATCATTAAGGGAGCTATTTTTAGGAGATGGAGGTTACATTCAAAGTTGTTTTAGAAACTTTCCTCCAAGAATTGCTTTTCCTAGATTTGTGGCATGCGCGTCATGACCTGAAAACTTATTTATTCAATGCACCAAAGCTCATTCTTTCACATTGATCTTGGAGTTTTGACATCCCACAACACATCTAGGACTTTTCGACATATCCGGCTCAGCTATTCATGGGTAAGTGCCCTCAACTTGTTTTTTTCAGCATTTTTGTCACTTTTTCTGTATCCGCATGTATGAGTGTTGTTTTCTTGGTTTCTTTGAACACTTGCTATCATTTACATGTATACTAGCTTTTCCTAGCTCTATTTCAGTTTTCGCTACTATCTCACTGTTGTCACATGCATGAAACTATTTTTCACGAATGACCGCTGATTCGGTAACCCGCTTCACCCACATGCATGTTTATATGTTTACTGAATATTTCAGTCATGTTTGCAAGCACTGTCAATCACTTCAGCCTTCACTTAGTGTCGCCATGCATTCGCTTTCATATGTGTTTTTAGTTTCCCGTCGACAAGTCGACCCAAGCCTAGTTCAGGCTCTTCCTTCATTCAAACAACATTTCACAATATCAGGAAGGAAAGCTCTACCTTCCTCTCTAGAAATGCACACTTTCTCCCAGCACTATCCTTCGAGACTTTTTTGTGCATTTCTAGGGCACAGTGACTGCTAGCCCAGAAAATTGCACAATGTAGTCCCTGAGCTTGCAGTCACTCCCAGATGGAATTACACATTGTGCAATCCCAGAAGCTACCAACTAGTTTGAATTATGAATTGCACAAATCCGATGGCTAGCCTTGCCTCCCAGATAGCCGTATCTGTTTTTTGCACAGTTCTGGCAGCCAGTTACCCAGCCTCCCAACAAAAATTATGCAATCTTACTTATCATCTCCCTAGATATGCATGATGTCATTACCCAAATTTGTTTTGCTTTTCGTTGACAGATTTCTTGTCATGCATGTTTCTTCTCTCCAAATATTTCAGGTGTCCATCCATCTCTTAGCAGTAACAGATCAATGGCCTCGAAGAAAACAGGATCACAGGACACTGAAGCAAATGCAACTGGAACAACAGTTGAGAGAGTGTACTCTAATCTACCAATATATGAAGGTACAAAGTTGTATCTAGTTAAGTACATCAAACTAAAGTGGCAAGAGGTCAATTAAACATTTGCAGGAACTTTTGAGGAAGACCTCGAAGACCGTCAAGTGTACGTGAACGTTCACAAGTTTGCCTTGTACCAGATTGCATGTACATACCCCAAATTCCCATGTGCGGACATGATACACTGGATTGTCTCTCATAGTAATCCCGAGATGATGACATTAATGTTTATATAAAAAGAACCTATTTATAGAATTATATGGATTATTAGCTGTTGTAAAGTTATTTAGGTTCTTTTTTTAGTTACATGGTTCATCAATTATTTGATCCACTTGCACATGTATTCCACATCCACTTAATCTCTCCTCACCCAATAGTATGCAGATTTGCTTCACAATCTATGGTTTTTGATCCAGATCTGCAAGAAAAACGTAATTATCTCTCTATCTATGAGGCCAATAGAAACCCTTGGCAGCAAAAAAATGGTCTTTCTAGAGCCAACGTAACTCCGATACCAGTTGTTTAATCGGAATGCCAATATTTTTTTTTATACTTTTTAAGTTAAAATGCACTTGTTTTTTCATTGTGTGGATCTAATATTTAGGTAGATTGCAATTTTTTTATTGGTTAAGTTATATTTTTGGGTGTATAAATAGATTTAGTATGGGTTAAATTATATTTTGTGTATAAATAAATTTAGTATTATGATAAATTTAGAGACACTTGAATTGTTTAGATTTCCTTTTCAAATACTTAATTTTAAAATAATATAAAAATAAATTTGATAGGAAAAATATTTGTAAAAGAGCTAAAGCAATAACAAAATTAGAAAAATTAGTCATATCAGAGAAAACAATTTCATAATTAAAAACACAAATATAAAAATCCACTAACATTTCGTAAACATAATCTAAGTCAAAGGATTAATTGACTTTTATCTTTTAAATTTCAAAATATTTTTACAATCTACAATCTACATAAGGATGACCATGGTTAAAGAGGTATAAACACTCATAAAATTTGAGATTTCCAAATAATGGTTTTTTTTAAACATATTTTACCCTTCATAAAAAAATTTAAAACATCAATATGTATAGTTAAGAAAAAAATATTAAACAGTAAATTTCAAGTCTAAACATTTTAGTTAACAACCATAATTTTAGGGTTGATTTTATATATGTAGGCTCAATGAGGTTGATTATGAATAAAGTAATGTTCCTTTTAGCGAAGTAAAATATTATTTTTCTTAGTACTATGAAGATGGCTTATTATGTTAGCAATTTCCTTTTCAAGATTTTCCCATCAATTGCTATCAAGTGGCCACCAAAAGGCCCTAGTCAAAGCTCTTAGATATTATGACAAAGATATTTTATTTATTGTCTAATTTTTTTGATCTCAAACTATATTTATCCAACTAAAATAGACAAATCCCAAAAATGCCTTCAAAGAAAAATTGACAAGGAAAAACCCTTAAAAAAAAGTTAAAACATCAAAAAAAACCTTTCAAAATTTAGACTAAATCATCAAATTCAAAAAAAAAAAAAAAAAAAATAGACTAGGCCAAAAAAAGGGCCAATGTCGTAGTTAAAAACTGAATTATACTAAATTTGATAGAGTGAAACAATTGATCTGATTTCTATCCTTTAAATTTCAAAATATTCCTAGAATATACAATCAAAATAAGTATGACCATGCACTCAATAAAAATTTTAAAACATCAATCAAAATATGTAAAAAAAGGAAAGATGAAACAATAAATTTGAAGTCCAAACATTAAATTGACTTTATAATTGTAAAAAATAATTATAAATAAATAGGTTCAATCATGTTGATTTTAGATAAAAACAAATTATTTATTAGCCAATTAATATTACAAAGAATAATCTAAAAACAAAAATATTGTTTCTTGACGAAGAGTAGTCTAAAGAGTAGTCTCTTGAAAATGGCTTATTATATGCTTAACAACTTTGTTTTAAGGATTTCCCATCCATTACTATCAAATAGCCACCCAAAAAACAACCGAATCAATCTTTAAATATTATGACAAAGCTACTTCACCTTTTTACTCTTCAGCTACACTTAATTCAGTTTCTATATTTCATTTTTAATGGAATTGCTTTATGTTCTTATAATACTCAAAATTTAGACATTTTTAAAATAAAAAAGGTGGAAAATCCACCAATAAAATAGGTACGAATTGTTGTTATTTGGGTATACCATAGAATACGCTGACACTCAAGCATAAACCTTGAAATGAGTAACTTTAAAGCAAATGACACATCAACATATGATTTGAGAGGCGAACAAATTTAAATTCCTGGATATATACACACACAAAAAATTGATTTGCCTGATAAGATACATGAGCAAGTTACCGAAAGTTGAAGGGTTATTATCTTTCGTTAGCATGTCGTAAACGCCATTTCTCGTTGGCATTCAGTGCCTTGTGTTAAGTAAGTAGATGGCGAAAGAGACACGTCCGATTAAATTCAAAGGAGTCACCAACAAACTGGGAAATCGGGTGATCGATGGTAACATACTCCTTATCATGATACTTTAGTATTTCTTAATCAACGCTCAATCAATTTTTTTAAGCAGAAGGCGTTTTAAAAGAGGACACTTTACCATCCAAACCTGTCTGGTCTGTTCAGAGATTTCTTAAAACAAATTTTCCTGTCATGTCATTTGTGTGTGGGTGTCATGTTAAGTCATATGTCTAATTTCCTATTTTATTCCTGTGTTATTTTTATTTTTTTACTATGATGTAGCTTCCTCTTTCAAATTTAAAAAAATGAAATCAAAACCAAAAAAATAAATTATTTTATAATTTATGAGTCCTAGATAAACACTAATTAAATATCTAAATATTAAATCACTGCTTCACTTCCTCATTTTACCTAACTATTAAATCACTGATTCACTTCCGGATCTTACCTCACTATTAAATCACACACTGATTCACTTCCCCATCTTATTTTAGTATTATTCTTAAACATAACCATAATACATAGTTACTCTCGCCAAACTTTAAAAAAAAAACTACCCTTTAGCTAAAAATTTATACTCCTAATGATTCGAGATTGGAACTGTACCCTGTTCCTCGTTGCTACCCGAATCCGCCAGTCATATCATACCGTAGGGTGGAGGCAGACCCATGAAAATTTTTAACGTTGCTAGCGACATGAACCAAAAGAAAATAAATTATAAATGATTCTAATGGTCGATTGTAAATATGCAAGTTTATTTGGGTTGATTTCAGATAAAGCAATCAACTTAATTTTATATTATACTCTCAGTGACTTCTGTGTTGGGGTGTGGCAATCCATTGCCACCAAAAAGGCCCAAGAAAATCTCCTAAATATTAATAAGAAAGCTTGTTATAGATATAATTTTTTATTCTGCAATATTTAATTCATTTCTTATGATTTAGTTTTAGCGGACTTTCTTATTTGTCCCAGATTTGGAAAATTTTATTATGAAAACTCTAATGAATCCCAGAATAAAATAGACATCTAATTAAATCACAATTCTGTTACATTAAATGAGATGTTGTTGTTAATGAGTATGGGAAATTTTTAATATCAAAAAATTATCATGTTATATTAAATATTAAATATTATTGTTTAGAACTTATAGTAAAATCATTATTTTGATTCATTAAATATGAAATATTATCGTTTAGAAGTTACAGTAAAATCATTATTATGTTTCATTAAATATGAAATATTATTGTTTAGAAGTTACATACATAGTTGTAAATTCCATGGAACTAGTGACTTCACATTAAGTAGTACTTTAACAGGAAGATTGAAGAAAAGTTTCGAGGTGGAGCAGGAGAACAGTGAGGGTTTCAGAGAGTTGCAGAGGTTAAACTTCATGGAGGGACGTAGAGGAGGGAGCTCCACTCCCTCCTACAAGGATGTTGTAGCGAGTAGAGGCAAGAAACCTCTAGAAAATGACAAAGGTACTGCAGAGGAAAGGAAAAGAAACACAAAAGAGGAGACAGGAGGAAACAAAAAAAAGAAAAATAATGATACAAGGAGGAAGAAGACAAAATGCAGGGAACTAAAGACAAAAAACAAAGGGACCATGTAATCCCGAAGATGAGATCACACCCAGAGTAGTCTTAAATGATCCTGCTCTACAAACGCACAAGGATCACATGCGGACTTATGCTATCATCTGTAAATTCATGGGATTATGGCCCACTGAAAAAGCTCTACATATGTGGATCAAATATCACTCGAAACTTAAAGGAAGCATTGACCTACATCTTAGGTCAAAGGGATTCTTCACGGTGGTGTTCACAAATATTGAAGACAAAGACAGCGTGTTTGAAGGAGGGCCCTATGTCTATGCAGCAGATCGCCTCTATATGCGGCCATGGATGATGAATTTTGTCCCAGAGCGTGAGACTTTTACTTCAGTACCAGTTTGGGTAAGGCTCTATTATTTACCTCTTGATTATTGGCAAACAAAATCGTTAGTTTCTATAGGCGATAAATTAGGTCGTTTTGTCAAAGCTTCTGAAGCCATAAGAAGGGGAAAATATACCTCATTTGCTAGGATATGTGTGGAAATGGATTTATCTGGAACCCTTCCAGATGAAGTGATCTTGGAAGTTTTTTATGAAGAATGGGTGCAAACAGTAGACTATGAGCATATTCCATTTAGATTTCATAGATGCCATGAACATGAGCACCTATTCAGAGACTGCTCTCTGAGTAAAGCAGAAAACAAGGGCAAAGCTAATACAATGAATGACAATGATAGTTTTCACAAAGTGGTAAATAAAGGAAAAAGAGGCAAAAGAAGGCCAAAGAAACATCTAAACGAAGGGCAAAAGGTCAATCAGAACAATTTCCAAGTTCTTGAGGAGGATGAAGGGAGTAAAAAAGGAGATCAAGCAATGGAAGGGAGTCTTGAGGAAAAGGAGAAAGAAGATAATAAAAAACAAACACTGGATATTAATAATCATAAAGAGACTATGATGAGTGATGCAGAACTGGAGATGGACCAGGAAATGACCAAAAGTAAAATGGAACTGGAGGACCAGGAGTTTCAAGAGATTCTTGACAAGGAACACCTAGATCTGGAAGGGTTCTTGATTTAGGAAACCTCGGGAGGGGTAGATTCATTACCTCAAGAAGAGCTCAATAGAATACCACAATTGTTTTTATGGAAAACTCAGGCTAAGGTGTTTGAGAAAGGAAAAAACAGTAAGAAGTAGGATAATAAAAGTGTGAAAACGATGAAAACAATCCCTGGGTTAGCAACCAAAAATCTTAGAAATAAAGAGGCAGAAAAAAGCAGAACGAGCTCTTGATGGAGTGTGGAAAGCTAATGATATAATCAGGTAAAATGAAAGATCTAGCCAGCTACTCCTTTACAAATATTTAACTATGAAGTTCACATCTTGGAATATTAGGGGTTTAGGTAGTAAAATAAAACAGAGAATGCTCAGTAATAGAATGAAACAAGTAGGGTCGGACATAATCTTCATCTGGGAAACAAAATGCTCCATTAAAAAACTAAGACAAATTCATAGCAAATGGCTCAATCGATTTGAGTTTCTAGTAGTTAAAGCAAAGAATATAGTAGGGGGCATCCTCACTCTTCGAAACCCCCAAAAAAATGGCATAATAGATGCAGAGGCATCTAAGAATTATTTGCCAGTAGTTATTCAGCTTGTAGGAGATAGGGATACCTATCTAGTCATGAATGTTTATGGCCCCAAAAGAACAGATGATAAACTCAAGTTTCTAGACTCCCTTGTGGATCTCAGGGATAGACATGCAGGAATTCCTTGGATCATGGGAGGGGACTTCAACATGATCAAATCTCTTTCGGATAAAAGGGGGAACCAGAGCTCTAAGTAAAGATTCTATTGCATTTCAAACCTTTACAGATAATATGAATCTTGTTTATACTAAAATAAGCAATGGCCTCTTTACTTGGAATAATAAAAGAGTAGGAGAGGCTCAGGTGGCCTCCAAATTAGATAGATTCATTATCTCAGAAGATCTTATGCTAGATAAGGAAATAATAGCAAGAGTTCTTCCCTTTGGAGGCTCAGATCATTGGCCGGTTCAACTGGAAATCAAGGGCATAGCTACTCCTAGGAACATACCTTTCCGATTTGAGAACATCTAGCTTTCCCACCCAGAATTCATCAACAACATTGAAAAATGGTGGTAAGAAGATTTGTAGATCCAAGGAACAAGAATGTTCCTTCTTCATAAAGGATTAAAGAACATCAAACTCAGGCTTAAGGATTGGAATAAGAATGATTTTGGCAATATTTTTGTGGGAAAAAGACCTATGGAAATCAAAATGCAGGGACTCAACCAAGATTTAATTACGGAAGGCTTCGATAAAGTCAAAAGTGAACAAGTTGATAGACATCATCAAGAATGGGAGAATTTGTGCAAACAAGATGAAATATTATGTAGGTAAAAGTCAAGAGTTCAATGGCTGAAAGAAAGAGAGTGTAACACTAGATTTTTTCATAGATCCACCATGGCTAATAGAGCTCACAACAAAATCTCTTCAATCAAGCACAAGAATGGGAAGCTTAATATCTCCCATGAGGACATAGAAACTATATTCGTTCAACATTTCCGTGGCATAATTCAGGAGAAAACTTCAGATAGAGAGCAGTTCATCAGGGAAGTAACTAATCACATTCCTAAGCTGGTGACTAGAGAGGACAATTTCAACCTTAACAGGCTAGTCACGGAAGAGGAGGTCAGTGAGGTCCTCAAAGAAATGCAGAATGGCAAAGCACCCAACCCGGATGGTTTTAATGTGGATTTTTTTAAAGCTTGCTGGAATATAGTTAAACAGGATATATTGAATGTAGTCGAGGATTCCAGGCTGAACATAACTATTCTGAGAAATCTTAATACCTCCTTCATCTCCCTGATCCCTAAACAGAACATCGCTTAAACTCCTGACAAGTGTAGACCCATAGCTTTATGCAATGTGGTATACAAGATCATATCCAAGGTACTAGCCAACAGGCTCAAACCTCTACTTCCTTCACATGTTTCAGGGGAACAATTAGGTTATGTGGAAGGTAGACAAATTCTAAATAACATCATCAAGCTCACGAGGTGGCTCACTCGTTAACTAGCAAGAGGTTGGCTGGAATGATCATGCAATTGGACATA
>APFE030451638.1:0-44256 GCA_000404065.3 Pinus taeda | reverse complement strand
AAGGAGATATGCTAAAGGCTTGAGGCTGGACAGATCCGGAAGGAAGCTTTGCTTGGAGCCTGCGAAAGGTTACTCAGGACAAAGGAGCGAAAGGGACTTGAAGAAGGGTTTGGACCCTTGAGGAACTTCTCAAATGTAGGACCTGAGGTATGCCCTTCTTACTTTAGAATTTGCTTATTATAGCGTAATGGCTGTGTGAATGTGTGTTTCTCTGTTTAGACAACTTTCAGTCTGCTAGGGTTTCCACCCAAAAGCCCTAGGGGAGAAAATCCCTCAAAACTCGTGCTGCTCTCTGACTTTTGGTGGAGTTGAAGAAAAAAATAAACAACAAAAAGTGTTACCCTTTAGGGATATAGAAATTCATGTAGTGAGAAACTTAGAGGTGGATCTTAGCCAGAACGTCGTAGGCATCCTGTAAGACTCCTGATGTCCCTCTTATACAAACATTATACAACAAGAAAAATTGATTAAGGGTATTATCATAGTAAGAAAGAAAAATTGATGGATAGTTTTGTGTGGACTCTGTTTAGGAATGCCACTAGACACATCATGTAATACTAACGTGCATCCTCTAAGGTTGCCTCACATTAGGGTGAGGTATGGCCGTGGGCTCAACCAAAGACCTGACTCTCGTAAAACCCCTAAATATTGTCTTCTCCACGGTTAATAATGACTAACTGAATAATAAATAGGGAAATGGGATGGTCGTGCCTCGGAAATGATTATACCAATAGTCGGGCCCTCTCTGCATTATTATTATAAAGGCTTAACGCTTGTTAGAGGGGGGATGGGTTTTAAACCTAGGATTATTAAAAACTATGGTAAGGGAACAGACCTTCCATCCAGGGTATGGCGAGGGGAGGAGGCCAACCACCTGACCTGAGCTCGCCTCCAGTTTTACCCTATAGGGTTGGTAGCTAGAGCCGACCTTGTAGCTGCTACGGGTTGGTAGCCATGAATCAACATCGTACTGAACTCACCTCTGTAGCTAGCAACGGGAGGTAGCTAGCTAGGGGATGGTAGCTCAAGACCCCAACTAGAGGGTTACGTCACTGAATTTTTTTGTCAGGTCTTGTCCAATATTAGGAGAAACCCTCCATTAGTGAGCTTGTTACCTTTTCTCCTCTGAGGACTCTGAGGGACTTTTTATTTGCTCCATTTTTGGTCTTTTTCTTACTGCCATTTTTGCTAAAAATGCATCCCAAAGTATCGGGGCCCCATCAAGGCTCCCATTTCACTTTGCACCTTTTTGACTTTTTGTTAACCCTTTTTCAAGGATCAAGGGGGGGCCTATTAAGGCTCAAGGCTCAAGGCTCAAGGCTTGGGGGCCCCATCAAGGATCAAGGCTCAAGGCTCAAGGAGGGGCCCCATCAAGTCTTCAACCCATCAGGGAAGACCACTAAAAATGAATAAAGAACTTACTTGATGGGTTGAAGCCTTGATGGGGCCCCTCCTTGAGCCTTGAGCCTTGATGGGCCCCCTCCTTGATCCTTGAAAAAAGGTTAATAAAAATTTGAAAAGATGCAAAGTGAAATGGGAGCCTTGACGAAGCCCCAATACTTTAGGATACATTTTGAGAAAAAATGGTGGCAAGAAAGAGACCAAAAATGGCGCAAAGTGTTATAGAAATATTTGGGCACTACAACCCCAATCTCATATGTCCATAAACCAAGGGATTCTAAGCCCCTAAAAGTGTTGTTTCATATCCTAAAGGAACAAGGTCAGCTGATTACATCATCTCCTAGAAGTTCTCCCTGAAAAGATACTCAGAATTGGTCAAAACTAGACCATACAGACTGCTCAGTGCTAAGGGTGCGATGCATCTCACCTGCCACATGCGAAAAGTGTGATGCATACTAGAAATCCCTTCTCTAGGGTGCGATGAGTGAGAGCAGACAAATGACAGAGGTAGTTGGATAGGTGGAAACCCAGAGAATCTTCTAGAAATTGCCCATTTGACACTTGCCTCTCTGAATTTGCCCAGGGATGAGTAAGAGATCATGAAATCTCCAAGTGGAACCAAGAACTATCAGAGAGATGACACTAATCAAAATCCAAAAAGCTGAGCCACCCACCTGCAAACATCTATATATGGATCCCTCATCCTAGAGATCCAGAGGCTGGAACTTTGTATTTTGTAAGGAAGTGGTGTTGGTTTCTCTGTGCAACATTGTATTGTTGGGTGATCTAAGCTTTTCATGAGGTGAAGAGGGCTTTCATGCTGGGAAGATGGCGCTGGGTCAAACCAATGGGTTGTAATCCTCTCTTCTACTACTTCTATCAATAAAGCTATTTGAGTTTTCCTGCATATTCTTGTATATCTCTGAATCTTGTATTGATATATGCATATGTATGGTTAATATACATCTAATCCTATATTGTTTATGGTTATAGATCTCTATGCTTTGATGGTATTATGTTGCTTTGACTCTACAGGTGTTCTTTGAAGTGGGTCAAGTAAGGAAGGAGTGGCGAAGCTTTGTCAAAGGAGGGAGGAAACAAGCAAGGAGCCAAGCGAAAGACTGAGGTTGGTACTCTCTGCTTCTCTCTCATCTGTCTCTCATAAAGGAAAACACAAGTGACTTTAGTTTGTTTGTTTCTAAGAGAGCTACCTGTCTTAATGGGACTAGCAGCTCTGAATGGACACTAGTTTTCCCGATAACAAAATGGCAACTCCGTTGGGGAGTGAATAGCTTGTTTTCTTGTTTCTATTTGTTTTCTTTATAAACTACAGATGGAGCCTGAAGTTAAGCCAGCTAGCCTTCGAACTACATTTTCTATGCAAGTGCAAAGTAGATCAATGCTGCTTCAATCCATCTCCGTGTCTTTTTTATAAACTGAACAACTGACTTGCAAACATCCTAATTGCCCTGGTGGTAGCTCAAGTAACCTCATTAGATCAGACCCTATACTTTGTGTTTACTGCCTATCATTAGCTCAGCCTAAACCCTTGAACTTAGCTGCAAATTGTGAGCAACAACCAAGCTCAGTCTCATTCCTGGACCATCGCATTGTCTCTCCTTGGTAGTTTGGATGCATCACACCTCCCGTGTACTGTAGGTGAGATGCATCCCTGTTTCCCTGTGTTACAGGTGTGATGATCAGATAAGATTGTTTCTGCCTCCAGATTTTGGGTTTTTCTTCATTGTCTTTAGCTTTACTCAGTAGTTTTGTTTCCTGTGATCAGTATATCACTGTTGAAACTCTCTTCCTTTGCATTATTCATCCTCCATTGATAAAGAATTGTGAATGTTTTTATGTATTTTTCGTCATTTACAGTTCTCTTTTGCAAACAGTAGCTTAATCGAACTGTTGTCTTTTGATTTGAAAGTGTCGCAAGTGTCATTTTTAGTAAAAGAAAAGAGTCTTCCTCTTTTTGATAGTTGATTACACTTTTTCCATTTTGATTTGAATTAATAGTATTTCAAGTGTCGAAAGAAATTTTTGAATTCGAAATCGCAAAGTGTTGTCTTAGTCTTCCTTTCGTTTTTTGAAAAAGAAAATTGTTAGTACTATCGCTTTGAAAGAAGAATAGTTCAGATCTGTACTTAGCATTCCTTTTGTCATTCACACATTAAGAAAGTGGAAAACAAATACATGCATGTGCATTTTCATTTAGACTGCTTATGGAAATTGATTTAGGATAGTGCATCTTAGTGTGTGCTCTTTTCTCTATGTTGAAAGGATTTTACTTCGCTTTCCTTAGTAGCTAAGATTTTCATTGCAAAAAGAAATTAAATGACTGTTTATCATCTTAGATTGCATATTTAGGAATTGTATATCTACATCATGCGGTGAACCTTAAAGGAAAACTTCTTAAGAAAGATCAACTGTAAAATAAATCTCAATGAACATAAAAATGCTTTGGAACCTAACACACAACATTAGAAGTCTAGGCTAGAGACGTATTCCGGCGTTGTAAAGCCTGGTAACTATCGCTTTCATCATAGGTTGGGTGATTCCTCCTCTTTGAGATGACAAGTACCAGTACAGACTTGTGCTCCCATGTACCGTCAAGTATATATTTGGAGACCACAATAGGCTATATCCTTTATCCTTAGGAAGCCGTTTCTGCCGCCCTATCGATCACAATGCACTTAACACAGCATTCGAGAAGATTGACTGCCACACCATAAAAAGTATTTTGTATTTTTGCGATTGGTTTGGTAATCCCTCTGTCTAGATTTCCAGAGTAGTCACTTTCATTCCTTTTTAGAATCCTTAAAAGAAAAGGTCCATCTGAGCACTTGTCACTTCAGGCTCATTAAAAATCGAAGGCGACTAGAGTCATCTTTAGCTTTTTCTTGACTCTTAAAAATTGAAAAAGCAAGTTATGTCAAAGCGTCATAAAATTCATTTAATTCGGAATAACATTTTCCCTTTTTATTTTGAGTTGATTAAGTAATCCGTAATCGTGGAATAAATTCAATCAAAACCTTGTCATTCGCGGAGACTAATGAGTCAACCATCTTTGACTCTGGAAACAAAACCATTCTGGGCCAAGTGAACTTGTTTAACTAGGTCAAAGTCTCCTGGTTTGTTTGAAACTTGTGTTTCAACATCCTTAGAGACTCCAGTTACTCCAACTATTTTTGGTATCCCTGCCTCTACAGAAGAAGTTCCGTAGTTACAAGAGGACATTGGAACTAATCCTAGTGTGACAGTAAACACTACTATTCCTGAAGCAGCTCCATTTAGGACTGATTCAGAAGGTGTCACCCCTCCTGCATCTGCTACTGCAGAGTTTATACATTCTTCAACACCAGAAATATTTTACGGACCCGACGGTCTACCTCTTCCACTTCGATTGATTGCTATAGAAGAGATTGTGGAGGATCTTCCATCCAGTACTCCATTGCATTTTGGAACTGGGATCCACCTATATCCTTCTATGACAGAAGTTAGTAATCCTTCATTGCAAGTTCCTGTAGAATCACTAGGAAATCTTTTGGATAGACTCGATATGTCTGAACAACCATCGACATCTAGGACTATGTCATCTGACACAGTAGAAGCAGAACCTCCTGCTGCTACTCCAACAATGTTCACTGATATACCATCTGTCCCAACTAGTTCTCAACCACTAGATGGAGTCCACTCAGTGACTATTTCGACATTATGGCTGTTCCTATTTGTTCATCTGGAACCTTATCTAGAATCTCTTATGTTGAGTCTCGAAAAATTGATCCTTCACAACAGTACCAGTTTGGGCAGTGCAGTCTCCAAAGGCCAATTTTCCCTTTGAGCACTGGATTGCAGCCATATGGGGAGCAGTATGCCTTTTCATTGTTCCCTCCGAGAGAAAAACCATATGAGAGTTCACAACAAAATTCAGGCCAGGCTGGAATCACATCCAGTGGTTGGGTACCAATACTGCCTCAACAACCAAGAATTGTATATTCGATACAACCAAATCAACCTGTGTCGAATATTCCCACTACACCGGCTATTGTGATGGTGTTGCAAGTACAAGCGCTGCCTATTGTATGTCAACCTCCAGTATCTTAGGTCGTAATACAGCAACCTCTTGTTTCCGTGACTCAATCACAATCGTTGATTAATGGATCCTTAACTGAAGTGACCTAGGCTTAAATGGGTACTATAACCCCTCATCTTGGTCAAACATCCAGTATTGGGTAACAGCAAATGGTCTCACATCCATGGCTGGTGCAATATCAACAATCGTAATTCCAGCAAGCTTACCAAGGACTTGAGCAACAAAGATTTGCAGGTAATGGGCAGCCATATATTAAAAACGGTCATAGTCAATCATATCAAAGTGGCTATGCCCATCAACCTTATCAAAGTTATCAACATCAAATACATTATGCTAGTATGCAAAGACCCACTTCTCACGCGATCCCATCCTATCCTGGGTATGCTTTGCCAAACCTAAATCAACAGTTGCCTTTCATTGCAACTTTAGAATTACCAGATATGAATCAACTAACAAATGATCCAATTGCTTATGCCCCTTGGTGGCTGGCGATTCCTCATAAACTTCGTAAGATATTCCTCCGTCAAATCATGTGATGACCTTTCATCTGTGGTGTTTGTCCAACACTCTCAATGATGATTCGATTAGGCTTCACCTTTTTCAGTGAACGTTAACTGGTTCAGCAACAAAATGGTACATCAAATTTCCTAGAGCTTCATTCAATAACTTCGGCGCCCTTGCCAGCACCTTTTTAACCCATTTTCAGTTACCAATAAGGTACGAAACAGGAATGGAGCTTCTTACCAATTTCAAGCAGACGACAACCACTGACATATATGACCATATTCATGAGTGGCGACGTCGTTGTTGAATGGTAAAAACATATGTTCCTGATCAGCTGCTAGCTAAATGGTTTATTAAGTCATTGTTACCTTCTATTATAGAAGATGTGGCTAAAGGGGGGGTTGTCACTGAAGAGCAAGTCATTGCTCATGTGCAATATTTAGACTTGATCTATACTCAGTCTGGCACGCTCTATGACAAAATCCCTAGTGCTCCTAGACCAGAGTTTTCCGTTCCTCCTCCTCCTAAATCAAACAAATACTCTCATGCTGGCGATGGTGAGATAGGTATGACCAGCACGAAAACCGCAAAGGCTACATCTAAGAAAGCCCGTACAGTTTTTGGTCAAAATGCAAATGAAGAACTTCTTGCCTTGGAGGTTAATACCGTGTCGACTGACAAAGGAAAAGAACCGAAGCAACCAGGGGGCAAGAAGAAAACGAAGGGTAAAAATAAGAAGCAGGATGATTTGTCTCCTGAAAAATCTTCTGAAAACCCTTCTAGGCAAAAGAAACCTGGTCAGCCATGTCTCATATGCGATGAAGACCATTGGATGAGAAATTGTCCTCATAAAGTTGAGATCAAAAAATTCTTTAAAAGTTCAAAAACCTCAGCAGTATTGATCGATCCGTTTCCAAACCCAGAAACCAGTTTGGTTGCTAGCAACAATGCTTCCCCATCCCAAGTGCTTATGTTGTCCATTTCGAAAGAGAAAAATGATGCTTTGATATTGACAAGGAATAAAGATTACAGGAATCCACAACTGTCAAACAAGAAGGCTACTGAACAACCTAGTAGTTCGACAACAACTTCGATCGAAGTTGTGCCACCCATCATTCCTGAGCTAACGATAAATCTGCCAAAGGGAGTAGTACACAAATCAACATTTAATCCTCGTGCCAGAGTAGCACAGAATTATAATATAGTAGAGGACCTGGCCCAATCGTCGTTTGCTATGTCGACACTTGAAGTACTGCAAAATTGCCCCTCCCAAAAGCAGGCTCTATTATCAGCAATAGGTGGGATTGAGCCAGTGGA
The DNA here is from genome assembly GCA_000404065.3 of Pinus taeda. NCBI lineage: Eukaryota > Viridiplantae > Streptophyta > Pinopsida > Pinales > Pinaceae > Pinus > Pinus taeda. The sequence continues at coordinate 36,938 of APFE030451638.1, read as the reverse complement.
TTCCAATCTTGTGGCCTTTAATCATAAAGGATATGAACCTCAATTACCAGCTCAACTCGCTTTCCTCATTCAAGTGAAAGCCCTCAACAAAACTATTCATTGAACAATTATTGATGAGGGGGCATCTATATGCATTATGTCAATGAGTTGCTGGAAAACTTTAGGATCACCACCCTTGTCAAGATCATCAACAACATTGAAAGCATTCGATGGACGAACATACACCCCGTACAGGATTTTAAGTAAATTGCAAGTTGAACTGGGGGGCAAAACAATAGAAATTGATGTTGAATTTATCGATGGAAACCTAAATTACAACATCCTACTGGGAAGGCCCTGGATTTATGCTATGGCTGTTGTTGTGGCAACATACTTTAGAAATATTGCATTTCCTTTTCAAGGAGGAATTAGAATTGATGACCAACAAACCTTTCTCCCCTACAGTTCACAAGTTACGGGAAGCATCCTGATGATCCATGGAAGCTCTCAATCACTTCAAAATATTTGAGTAGGCCTCCTAAAAGACCCTACATTGATGGGTACTTTTGCTCTACCGACTTCGACTAATCTGGTGGAAGTAGCCATGGTGGAGACTTGCAATATGGTATCTTCTGTATTTAAAAAGATTCTGAAGATTTCTAAACATGATGTTAGCATGGATCATCGCCAGGTATTGCCTCCAAGCCCGATAGAAATATTGTAGCAATCAATGTTCTCGTCTTGGGCAGAAAACCCAAATCAACGCTCATCGAGTGTTTCGATAGATAGGTCTAAGGAATATGGTACCTCTTTAGATCCTTGGTCGCATGTACATTCTACAGACGAAGGAATTGTTCAGTCAATGATAATAGGGGAGGCACCATGGGAAGATTACCACCATCATTCCCATCTTCTGGATTACAACGAAGATTGTTCCAGCAACCTTAATCATCCTTTAGTTTTTGATTTTCTATCAAATACTGTAAATACGGTCGATTTAGAGCGAAATCTATCCAATATTGAAGAAACTATCACCATAAATATCTCGACGAAACCAGATGTTGTAGAGAAAATTCATGTCATCAAATCGTGTTCCTCTTCAGAACTGGAATTATATTACGCTCTCTTTCACGAGTTTAGAGATGTCTTTGCATGGTCATATGAAGAAATGCCAAGAATTGACTCGAGCATAGTTGAACACGAAATTAAGATGTATCTAGATGTCAAACCGATATGACAACGAATTTGGTAGGTGCACCTGAAGAAAGCCACTTCCATCAAGGTGGAAGTTGAAAAACTTTTACATGCTGGTTTCATTTACCCAGTTCCTCTAACTGATTGGGTATCGAACATTATTCCTGTGATGCAAAAATAGGGAACAATTAGATTGTGCATCGATTACAGGGATGTAAATCAAGCTTGTCCAAAGGAAAACTACCCTACACCCTTCATCGACCAAATAATTGATGAATGTGCCAGATGTGAAATATTTTCGTTTATGGATGGATTTTCCAGGTATAATCAAATAAATATCTGCCCATAGGACCAGTCAAAGACTACATTTATTTGTCCATGGGGCACGTTCGCGTACCGCAAGCTACCTTTCGGTTTAGAGAATGCAGGGGAAACTTTTTAGAGGGCTATGAATTATGCCTTCCATGACATCAAGAACATCGTTCAACCATATCTTGACGATATTCTGGCTCATTCGTGAAAGCAGACTAATCATCTGCAGCATTTGAGAGCTATATTTCTACGTTGCCGACACTACAATATACGACTCAATCTGCACAAGTGTGTGTTTTGTGTCGGTTCTGGTCGTTTACATGGCTTTGTAGTTTCAAAGGATGGGATTCGTCTCAACCCATGTAAGGTTCAGACAATCATCGATATGCCTCCACCTTCAAATTTGCTTCAAATTTAGAAACTCCAAGGGAAAGAAAACTTTCTAAGGAGATCCATTCCAAATTATGCCGAACTTGCTAAAGGTTATACGCGTCTTTTGAAAAAAGAAGTGCCCTTCACCCGAGATCATGTTGCATAAGCTTCCTTTGATGCTCTAAAGGAATCCCTAATAAAAGCAACATTAATGTACGCACTATCAAAAAGACTTTAACCTGTATGTAGCTGTAGCAGATACGACCATCGGAATGGTTTTAGTTCAAGAAGACAATGGAATTGAACATCCTATCTATTATTTAAGTTGAAACTTAAATGATACAAAAATCATGTACTCCTAAGTTGAAAAGCTAGCTCTTGCAGCTGTTCAAACAGTACAGTGATTTCGACACTATATCTTCTTTCGCAAAACTACCATTTTGTCAGATTGCAACCCTATGAATTACATCTTGTCGTGACAGTTGCTTGGGGGAAAATATTCGAAATGGATAGCTATTTTGCAAGATTTTAATCTAGAATTCGTAAAATCCAAATCAAAGAAATCTCTAGTTTTTGCGGACTTACTATGCGACTTCCCATCGTCATCCAATGATTCAACATCCAAAGCAACAATTGTGGATGAATATTTGTTTCTCGTATCGTTGAGTGATCCGTGGTATGGAGATATAATCATCTATCTCCAAACACAAACATACAGGCCTAATACCTCTCACTCAGAACAATGAAGTATTCAATACCAAGCAAAAGACTATATGATCGATAGTGATACACTTTACCGTCTGGGTATCGATACAGTTCTGCGAAGGTACCTCACCCATGAGGAAAAATTCCTGAATGATTGTCATTCAGGTGCGTGTGGGGGGCATCAATTTGGTTACGCTACGACACAAAAGATTTTATGGGCATGTTACTTCTGGCCAACAATGTTCAAAGATTGCATAACCACAGTCAGAAGTTGCCATGCTTTTCAAATCTTCGACCGCAAAACCAGAATACCACCCACAGCTCTACATCCAGTAGTTGTTGTTGGGCCATTCGCCAAATGGGGCATAGATTTCATGACATGTAACCCCACCTCGGCCGGGGGGCATGGGTATATCATAGTCGCAATTAACTATTTTACGAAATGGGTTGAGGCGATGCCTACATTAAACAACAGCGACGAAATGGCTGCTCGTTTCTTTTTCAATCATGTAGTCTCCATATTCGGTGTTCCATAAGCTATAGTCACAGATCATGGATCGCATTTATGCAATCACATGATTGTTGAATTGGCTGCCAAATTAGGACTATCCCACGATAGCTCTACTCCGTATTATCCACAAGATAACGAACAAGTTGAGGTGATCAACAAAGTCCTGAAGCGCATGCTGCAAAGGATGATTGGAGTCCATAAACCAAGTTGGCACCTAATCCTATACTTGGCCTTGTGGGCATACCGGACATCGGTGAGAAATGCGATCAGATTTACACCCTTTTAGCTGTTGTATGGCCTGGAAGCAGTCTTACCAGTGCAGTGCGAAATTTCATCTCTCAAGCTCACAGTCGACCTTCTCCTCGGAACTTCAGACGAAGAGGCTCGTTTCTTGGAATTAATCCAACTGGATGAAACTTTTCGTGATGCCGCCTTGGCCAATGAAGCGCATAAGAAACGAGTCAAGGCACAATTTGACAAGAATGTCAAACCCCGTGTATTCTCAGAAGGTGACCTGGTCTTACTTTACGATCAGGAATCCGATAAATTGGGAGTAGGAAAGTTCCAGTCTTTGTGGATGGGTCCCTATATTGTTAAGCGTGTATTAGCAAAAGGAGCCTACGAGCTAGTAGATTACGATGGGATTCCACTGTCGCAACTCCGAAACGGGTTGTACCTTAAGCGTTACTATGCTTGACTAAGCATAGTAATCTCTTCATATGCTTTTGTTACATTTTTGTTTTTGTCAAGAGTGAGTGTTTTGGTTAGATAATTCACTTTTTCATTTGTTGCAGATTTCGAACCTATTGGAATCATTTTTTTGATACGACGATGGAGCTAGTCGTAGTACGCGGAACCTATCTTCTGCAACTTGGGCCATCTTTGATCCAAGCGGCGAGTTAGTAAGTTTCAGAGGGGTATGTATTGGTCAGTCAATGAACAACATTGCTAAATATAGTGCATTGATAGAGCTCCTCTCTGATTCCATCGCACATGGCATACGCCAACTTATCGTCGGGCTAGACTCACAACTCGTCATTCTACAGCTTACTGGCATCTATTCCATTCAGAATCTAGCTATCTATCGTATGTTTCTAAGGGTCAGGATTTTTGAAAGGTAGTTTGATTCTATTCAATATCAACACATTTCCAGAAACTTAAACACATTAACTGATTCATTGGCAAATTATGTGTTAGATAGACATTTTCAACATTTATAAAAGAAAAGCATTTCATCAATATTTGCATCAGGATCATATAACTTAACCAAAATAAAGCTCTGGAAATAAAATTTTTTATATATAACTATTTATAGTTTTTACATAGTGTTCTGTGTCCAGGACAAAATTGGTCATATGACCCAAAAACTCAAAAATGCAAGAAGGAACCCTAGACTAATGGTGCTGGTGATAACAAGTCATTGCTTGTGTGATCATATGTAAGAGCCTAGTCCATCGGCTCGGCACACCAGTGGTATGTCACTGTAATCTCAGAGGTAACTCGTTGGTCCTCACATCCTGAATACCAAGGGTGAGACCCTCGATCTGATCCTGCAATATTGCAAGGGTCTCGGCTACGTCCAAATTTCGAAGGACGACCCTCCCTACAGCCTCTCCTACTGGAGCAATAGCTACTACTCTCAGGCGCATTGTTGGTCACACTGGTCCGATATCTACACGAACAAATGAGTTTTGATTAGTCTTGATAAATATTTAAAAGGAACAAGAACATTATAAAAGCAATGAACATAGACATGGTCAGAGATTTTTACCTATGACACCCCACTGCTCGCCAGCCGGCAGCACCAAATCCGGGTCACCCCGGAAATCCATCCCGGCATATGGATACTCGGCATAAACCATCTGCTAATGGTTGAACCACTCAAAGAAGGTATTAGAGAATTAAATCTGCGACTGACCAGCATGTCTGACCATGAGATCGACCCATCTCTGCATCCGTGGTTCTGTCGGCGCTGGCACTCCAAGTGAAATGTACTGTGGCTGCATTAGTGGGATCTTCTCTAAGGCGAAAGCGGTTAGAATAGAACCATAACCAAATTTCTTAGATCTTTCATTCTTCACCTTGGTTAGTTGTTCTTTTATCACTGGAAGTACTGCATCACACCAGTTGAATACTTTTGGTTCAAGGCATTCCAAGGCATACTGCATATAGGACCTGTTGGCTAAGTGAAGAGCTGCGCTACCAACCAATCTAGCAAAGGTGAATAAGATTGTCCTCAAGGACCGGTCAGTGACATCTCGAATACTGATCTTGCCATCCCTGCTCGGCTGAGATCCATCTCTATAGTATTGGCAAATATAATCCCTCACGGATTCGCCCCCACGGGCGGAACCTAATAATGAGAGAGGGGCACCACGCCTCAATAAACCGATCAAAAAGTAGATATCCTCAATAGTCAAAGGGATGGATTTACCTCTAATTTGGAACACTTGGTTGGTAGGATCCCATGCATCAAGGAAATATTGCAACAAGTTGATTTGTTGCCTCATGCTAGATATGCGGAAGAACTTGAGCAAGCCATAGTTTTGCAATGCAGTTACCGTACACGGATCATGTAAGGCAACCATATCCTCTTCTTCATGCTCACATTCATGCCATGTAATGACCATCTTGCTCCGATTAATCTCTGAAAAACAAACAAGAGAAGAATTCGGATCCTGATTTGGCAAAAAACAGGCAAAATTTCCATGAAAAATCAGTGCACAAACTTTCCTCCTTGCACCCATCACACCCTAGCTTTGTACTGGGTGGGATGCATACTGATTGACCAATGGCTAGCCTAGTATGCATCACACCTTTCGATGTATACTAGGTGCGATGGGGAGAGAATGAATTGTTCAAACCCCAGAGGCCTAGAAAAGCAAGAAAACATGCTCAGAATAAAAAAGGGAAAGAATGCAATTGAAGAGCTCAGGTTTAGCTCCTACCGGGTCTAGACGGAACCGAAAATCATCCATAGAATCTCCCGGAATCAGCTGATGAAAATCGAGGGGGAAGGCACCTCCAAAGCTCCAACAATCCCAAATTCGAATGAAATGGTAAAATGAGGGATAAAAACGACTTTTAAGTTACTTTTCATGTAATTCAAGTAAGGTATTAGACTTTTAACTCATTTTTAAAGCATGTATTCTCATTTCTAATTAGTTTGATGGAGCAATTGAACAGGTAGTACGACCGTCAAGAGAACTTAGTGTTAATGGTGAATCGAACATCTCTAACCATTATCACGAGCAGTTTTACGTGAAGTTCAAGCTCGTTAAAAAATAAACCTAGTAATGAGCATATGTTCCACCAGAGTTTAAGCTCATTAAAAAATGAACCCACCTTCAGTAAATAACCATTGCGATCGCATAATTATCAGCTTTTGAACCTTGGTCATGTTCTTACCATCACCTCCACTCTTTTTTAGTTGATCATACGCCTCCATTTGATTGTTTACCCCTTTTGAGGAACAACTACGATGAGTGATTCTATTAGCCTCCTTCTTTACACTACCATGATTGAAAAGTTCCAAACCTTACCTGGAACCAACTGTTATCTAAAAACATCATTCGTTCCTCAAAAAACGAGTCTCCTTTAAGCTCTTTTCATCTGACTCATAAAATATGAAAAGATTGCCGAGCAATTGGCCTCTCCAGCTCATTCAAGTGATCAGAAGTGCCATCCCTCCTCTAGATTTTAATCTTTTTGGACGAGGGATCATTGCACAAAAAATTGAGCGCTTGTCTTGTTTGGCTCGTTAAAACTATTGAAAAGTCATCCCTTTCATATTATTTTATACTTTTTTGGACTTAAGGGATTATATTACGAAAAAAGATTATTGGATTTTCCTTTCCGTCTCTTTTCAGACTCTCTAAAATTGAAAAGGACCAAGTTATCTTTGTCATTAAACTCGTTAAAACAATAGTGACAAACTTGTCCATGCAGACAAGAGCGAGTTTCATTGTCGCTAGGCTCGTTAAAACATAGCGACGGGTTTGCCCGGAGGGAAAATTATAGAAAAATCATATGTTATCCTCCTCAAGCTTAACAAAAATAAAGAGGTACTGGTTAGTAATTATTGGGGAAAATTGGGAAGAAAACTTAAAGAAACTTTATTAGTAGCAGGTCGCTCTTGAACATGACACTTTCACTCCATCACCATGATTGGGTTGGGTTGGGTTATTCTGTTCACCGGTCATATCACCATTGGTCCTCCGTACCATCCATTTTTGGGGTTAATACTACCAATCCATTTCAGTGTCGTCGACATGTTCAAGAGAAGTCACTGAGAGAATTCACCAACCCAACTTATGTCTCATCCGCTGCAATACCTTCACACTTAATTCTTTCATGACCGCCACCTTGAACCTTGTATCATCAGATCATTTTCACCTCCACAAAATCATTTGCTCCATTCCATGTCGTAGATGTGGGATTCATTAAGGCCCTCCTACGACTGGTCACTTCTTGTTGACATCAGTTCACTATCCAAGAAGTTGACCTAGGAACAACCCTTTCAGTACTTTGAAGCTTGCATGCCTCAATGGCAAGTTTCTCACTTCCGGCGATAGGTTTACATCAATGGCCTTCGACCGAAAGATTTTACGTGGTGTTCGACATCAACTTATGTATTCACACCACGTGAATTGTATTGCAGTACCTTGAGGGTCATCATCATTATCGGTGATTCCTCTTGTGCCTGTTAACAGCTTACATCATTGGCTGGTAATCAGGCGATGTCTTTCCATGTTCGACGTCAGAACATCTTTTCACATGGATCGACATGTACTTTGGGCGAATATTGAACGATTTTGAAGACCCCAGATCTAGTTTCATCCATCTTGGCTGTGATATATTCAACAAAATAAAGACATCAAATGTACATCATAGCTGCACAGATAATCATCCGAGCTAAGGGATGATGGCTCTACCAGAATCATCAGTTTGCCACATAGACGGTTGTCTATCCTATGTACATGAAAATGAATTTATAAAGCTGAGCATGGGAATGCCCACCTCAGCTAGATCATGAAAATATTATGAAGATAATGTATTATATTGTATCTTATTATAGGTCACCTTTCAGTTTGAAAAAACCTCGGATCCTCATGATAAATCATTTCACCCGACATCAGAAGATTTACGACCTCATGCTTTAGGGGGCAACTGTTATAGACATATTTGGGCACTACAACCCCAATCTAATATGTCCATAAACCAAGGGCTTCTAAGCCCCTAAAAGTGTTGTTTCATACCCTAAAGGAACAAGGTCAGCTGATTACATCATCTCCCAAAAGTTCTCCCTAAAAAGATACTTAGAACTAGTCAAAACTGGACCATACAGATAGCTCAGTGCTAAGGGTACGATGCATCTCACCTGCCACATGAAAAAAGTGCGATGCATATTAAAATTCCCTTCTGTAGGGTGTGCCGAGCGAGAGCAGACAAATGGCAGAGGCAGTTGACTAGGTGGAAACCCAGAGAATCTTCTAGAAACTGCCCATTTGACACTTGCCTCTCTGAATTTGCCCAGGGATGAGTAAGCGATCATGAAATCTCCAAGTGGAAACAAGAACTATTAGAGAGATGACACTAATCAAAATCCTAGAAGCTGAGTCACCCACCTGCAAACATTTATATATGGATCCCTCATCCTATAGATCCAGAGGCTGGAACTTTGTATTTTGTAAGGAAGTGCTATTGATTTCTCTGTGCAACGTTGTATTGTTGGGTGATCTAAGCTTTTCATGAGGTGAAGAGGGCTTTGATGTTGGGAGGGTGGCATTGGGTCAGACCAATGGGTTGTAATTCTCTCTTCTACTACTTCTATCAATAAAGATATTTGAGTTTTCCTCCATATTCTTGTATATCTCTGAATCTTGTATTGATATATGCATATGTATGGTTAATATACATCTGATCCTATATTTTTTATGGTTATATATCTCTATGCTTTGATGGTATTATGCTGCTTTGACTCTACAGGTGTTCTTTGAAGCGAGACAAGTAAGGAAGGAGTGGCGAAGCTCTGTCAAAGGAGGGAGGAAACAAGCAAGGAGCCAAGTGAAAGACTGAGATTGGTACTCTCTGCTTCTCTCTCATATATCTCTCATAAAGGAAAACAGAAGTGACTTTAGTTTGTTTGTTTCTAAGATAGCTACCCATCTTAGTGGGACTAGTAGCTCTGAATGGACACTAGTTTTCCCGATAACACAAAGAAAAATCCCCTCGGAGTCCTGAGAGGAGAAAAGGTGACAAGCTCACTGATGAAGGGGGTCTCCTTATATCGGGCAAGAAAAAAATTACCTGAAAAAAAAATTCAACGAAGCAAACCTCCTGTTGGGCTCTTGAGCTACCATTCCCTAGCTAGCTACCTCCCATCTCTAGCTGCGGAGGTGAGTTCAATACCATGTTAGTTCATGGTCACCAACCTGTAGTAGCTACAAGGCCGGCTCTAGCTACCAACCCTATCGGGTAAAACAAGAGATGAGCTTAGGTCAAGTGGTTGGCCTCCTCCCCTCGTCATACCCTAGATGGAAGGCCCGTTGCCTTACCATAGGTTTTAACAACCCTGGGTTTAAACCCCACCCCCATTCTAACAAGGGTTAAGCCTTTATAACAACAATGTAGAGAGGGCCCGACTATTGGTATAATCATTTCCGAGGTGTGACCATCCCATCTCCCTATTTATTATTCAGTTAGTCATTACTAACCGTGGAGAAGACAAGCTTTAGGGGTTTTACAGGAGTCGGGTCTTTGGTTGAGCCCATGGCCATACCTCACCCTAATGTGAGGTGACCTCAGAGGATGTGCGTTAGTATTACATGATGTGTCCAGTGGGATTCCTAAATGGAGTCCACTCGAAACTATCCATCAATTTTTCTTTCTTGCTATGATAATACCCTTAATCAATTGTGCTTGTTGTATAGTGTTTGTATAAGAGGGACATCAAGAGTCTTATAGGATGCCTACGACATTCTGGCTAAGATCCACCTCTGAGTTTATCACTACGGGAATTTCTATATCCCTAAAGGGCACATAAGTAAAAGTTTTACAGTTTAGGGTAATGACCAATTGCCATTTGAGAGACACTCCATCCTTGAATGGGATGGGACCAGGTCACACCCTCAGGCCCACCCGTGATTCATAATTAAGCAGGTGGTACCACAGTGATGATGTAATGTGGCCTGGCTCCTTAACCTAGGACACCCCATGTGGTATATGGGCTTGGGTTCCTAGTCACCCCCTTTGGCCCACCCATGAATTTTACCTTAACGGGTGGTACCACTGGTAATGAGGCAAGGCGGCCAGATACCCTAACCTGGGACACCCCAATCATCAAGGATGGGATGGGAGTCAAGTCAGTCCCCTTAAGTCCACTGTGACTCCTGACATGAGTGGTCCCACTATTTCTAAGGCAAGGTTTCCCTAGCTCCCTAATCTCAACTCCATGGGACAACCCTTCCATCAAGGATGGGCTGGGTTCCAGATAGCCCCCTCAGGTCCACAAGTGTGTTAGCAAGCCTGAGTGGTTCAAAAAGTATGGTGGCAAGGCTGCCCTACTTCCCTAACCTCAAATCCATGACAAGGCTACCAGGAATCATAAATTCGTGTGCTCATCCATTATTGCATGTTGCCATGTTTCCTCATATGCGTGTGGCCATTTTTAGTTAGTTTTCTTGGCACCATATTTTCTCAAAATGCATCCTAAATTCTTGGGACCCCATTAAGGCTTCAAATTGTCAAGAAAGTTCTTTATTCATTTTAGTGGTCTGCCCAATGGGTTGAAGCTTTGATGGGGCCCCTCCTTGAGCCTTGAGCCTTGATCCTTGATGGAGTCCCCAAGCCTTGAGCCTTGAGCCTTGATGGGGCCCCAAGACTTTAGGATGCATTTTGAGCATATATGGCGCCATGAAAACTAACGAAAAATGGCCACATGCATATGAGAAAACATGGCAACACGCAATATGGGACGAGCACATGAATTTATGATTCCTAGTAGCCTTGTCACAGATTTGAGGTTGGGGTAGTAGGGCAGCCTTGCCACCATACTTTTGGGACCACCTGTGCTTGCTAACACATGTGTGGACTTGAGGGGGCTACTTGGAACCCAACCCATCCTTAATGGAAGGGTTGTCCCATGGAGTTGAGATTAGGGAGCTAGGGCAGCCTTGCCTCAAAAATAGTGGGACCACTCGTGTTAGGAGACACAGTGGACCTAAGGGGACTGACTTGACTCCCAACCCATCCTTGACGATTGGGGTGTCCCAAGTTAGGGTGCCCGACCACCTTGCCTTGTTACTAGTGGTACCACTCGTTAAGGTAAAATTCACGGGTGGGCTAGAGGGGGCGACCAGGAACCCAAGCCCATCTGCCACATGGGGTGTTCCAGGTTAGGGAGTCAGGCCACATTACCTCATCGGTGTGGTACCACCCACTTAACTATGAATCACGGGTGGGCCTGAGGGTGCAACCTAGTCCCAGCCCATTTAGGGATGGAGTATCTCTCAAACGGGAATTGGTCATTACCCTAAAGGGTAACACTTTTGCTTATGTACTTTTTGACAATGGTCTCATGCTGCTCTTTGACTTCTATTGGAGTCGAAGGCTGGGTCCTCAACTCAAGTTCCGTGATCCTAAGGTTTAGTTCAAACTGAACCTTAGCCAGCTCTGTTCATGTTGAAAATAGCAACAAGAAGTGCTAAAAATAACACTTCTATAAATAGTAGTTTGGGTACCAATGCTGGATTGGGCAACAGGGAATGAAAAATGGAAGTGCTAAAAATAGAATTTCTGTTTTTTCAAGTTCAGGATGGATTCCCATTTTTAGTCAGTCCCTGGACTAAAATAGGAAGTAAAATTCGAATTTGAACTTAACAGTCGTTTGAAAATAAATTAATTAATTCAGCATGAGTTAATTAGTTGTGAAAAATCAAACATGAGGTCTATGTGAGGACATGCAACAATTTATCTATTAATTGAGGAATTTATCCATCAGTTAAAGAGATAAGGATGAGTTCTAATTTGAGTAGTAATTATTTGGCTCAGTTAACTGAGTCAATTCCAGTTACAATTGATTTAAATAGTTTGTTTAAATTAAGTAAGTTCAGTTAGTTAATGCATGCTTACACATAACTGTTGCACTTTAGATAACTGAAGATTCTCTCATGAATAACTCGTGCATGTTAGTTCAGATAGAGACCCAGTTGAGATCAAAGAAGGGATAGTGTACTATCAGTTGGATGAAATTTTTCCTATAAAGGAAGCTCATCCATGGATGAGGATTTATCTCCTTCAAGACTGTGTAGTTGGATCAGAGGTTAGTGAGTGTGTGAAGAGGCCAATTCACACAAGTGGCTACACTGGACCCCAATCAAAATTGTGCAAAGAAATAGGATGCTTGGAGGTAAGACCAGAGGTTAGATAGAGGCCTTTGACTATCTATGAGTAGCATAGGTATTGCAGAGAGAGCAGGATAGATTTTGAGTTGATTCTTTTTGTAATACTAGTTATATTTCCACTTGTATGATAATATAAAGCTGGGGTTTTAGGGTGGTTCTTTTATCCTGGATAATTCTTCTGTGTTATGTGTGATTGATTTCTCCATATCAGTTATATGTGTTCTTATTGATGTTGCTCATGTTCGATTAAGCTTCTGCTAAATTGGTTGTAGAAGTAGATCAAGTATTTTGCTTTAGTCTATTGCATTATCAGGTGATCTGCAGTGGGAATTTCTACATGGTATCAGAGAAAAGGTGATTAAGGCGAAGAACAATATACAAGAAGGATAAGTTCGAAGTTTGGTTCCTAAATATAGATATCGAGTTCTTATCACATCTCTATTTCACCTATGGCGTTCAGTGGTTTAAGACTCGAGTATGCCCTTGATGTTAGCTCGAAGTATATGGCCTGGAAGGATCACATGAAGGTAGTATTAGAGGATAACGGTCTAAAGGACTTCATTGATCAAGAAGTCCCTAAGCCAATTGATGCTACTCAACTGGCAAAATGGAAGAAATGTGTGTCTAGAGCAAGGAGAATCCTCCTGGAGGGAGTTTGAGACCACATTGTCTCGAGCCTCCATGGGAAGGAGACACCATTTTTAATGTGGAAAACATTGGAAGATCTATATTAGAATAGCAGCGATCATAGGAAGCTGGTGCTGAACGACAAGCTTTGGAAGATGAAGTGTGAAAAGGGTGACACGATCTCTGTGTATCTGAACAAGCTCACCATATGCAGGGATGAAATTGGAAGTGTAGGGATCATGACAGTTGATGATGACATGGTGAGTCTTGCATTCCTTAGTCTTCCTAAGAGTTGGCATAGCTACTAGGACTCGGTTAATGGAAGAGAGAAACTACCAGATTGGGAATGACTTTGGTTGATCTAATGTAGGAGGAGATAAGAAGAAGCACCAGAGATGGTTCTTCATCCATGGAGGAGGAAGAAAACTGCACCTTAGCAAGTAAGGCGAAGAAGGGGAAGGAGAAGGATTCTCTTTCCCAATCCAGCTCTTCCCAAGGTGGGAAGAAGTTTGACAAATCGAAAGTGTGATGCTTTCATTGTCATGAGGTGGGCCATTTTGCTACAAATTTTCCACTGAAGAAATCCAAGAAGGGATCCATGGAAGGATAAGAAGGTAAGGCACTATCCTCACAGTTTGAGTTGGATTTCACACTATTCACATGCATGGTTTCATCCTTGGTGGGAAGTGGTTGGTTTCTTGACAATGGAGCTTCTTTCCACATGACCAGCAACAAGAGTTTGTTCAGTACTTTGGAGGAGAAATATCTCCAGATACTCATAGCGATGGGTAATGATGAAAAGTATAGTGTATCAGGTGTAGGCATGGTTATGTTTCAGAGGGAGCATGGAGATTGAATTATCTTGACTGATGTCAAGTATGTACTAGGACTAAAGAGAAATTGGGTGTCGATCACGATGCTAGAAGACAGAGGCTATGATGTAGTCTTCAGTAAGGGAAAGGTTTTCCTTAGACACATCATCACTAGATAGGTGAAGCAGATCAGTTCACGGGTCAAGAACCTGTATGCTCTTGAGGTTCAACATGCAGCGCTAGAAGAAGTCTCGGACAATTGTGGAGGAGCCACAATTGGTGAAGCAACTTCAGGAGGTTGTGGAGCAGCCATAACTGTGGAAGCCAAGAGGAGACAGAGTGGAGGCATCCAATCATGCAGAGACCTCCAGTAGGGGTAAATTTTGAGCCAAGTGGGCAGAGGGATCACATGCATCCATACCTCCAGGTAGGAGGTGGGGCGATGTATAGTGATTGTCCCAAGAATGCTGGAATAGAGGCAGGATCCTTGACGTACCGAACCTCTTTGATTTGACTTTGCTACAGGAGCCCCAATGAGGAGTAGAAGGACTGGCTGAGTGGGTAGAGATAGATGCGGATGGAGCGGTAGAGAGAGCTACAGTGCAACAGTCCCAGGACTATGTAGAGCTAGCAGGCTGCAACAATGCGAGAGGCACAGGTGTGTTGCACCAGTGTAGGATGGCACAGAGAGGTGTGTAATAGTGCAAGATGCATGGAGTGTTGTAGCAGTTTAGATGTCAGAGAGGGATCACTTGTCAGTGGCAGGTAGAGATTTAGCATCACAGTATGTTTCTAGCCCAACAAAGAGGCCAGTTGGGAGTTTTTTTGTTTCTAGAGTTGCTGGAGCAACCACACTTGGTAGAAGTGTTGCATGCAGAACATTCCAGAGGTACAGGATCGGGTTCAAGTTGAATGCCTTTCTTGTTGAGAGGGAGTGTTGAAAATAGCAACAATAAATGCTAAAAATATAAGTGCTAAAAATAGCACTGTTATAAATAGCAGTTTGGGTACCAGTGCAAGATTGGGCAACAGGTTATGAAAAATGGAAGTGCTAAAAATAGAATTGCTATTTTTAGCAGTTTAGGATGGATTCCTATTTTTAGTCAGTCCCTGGACTAAAATAGGAAGTAAAATTCGAATTTGAACTTAACAGCTCTTTGAAAATAAATTAATTAATTCACCATGAGTTAATTAGTTGTGAAAAATCAAACATGAAGTCTATGTGAGGACATGCAACAATTTATATATTAATTGAGGAATTTATCCATCAATTAAAGAGATAAGGATGAGTTCTAATTTGAATAGTAATTAGTTGGATCAATTAACTGAGTCAAGTCCAGTTATAATTGATTTAAACAGTTTGTTTAAATTAAGTAAGTTCAGTTAGTTAATGCATGCTTGCATATAACTGTTGCACTTCAGATAACTAAAGATTCTCTCATGAATAACTCATGCATGTCAATTCAGATAGAGACCCAGTTGAGATCAAAGAAGGGACAGTGTACTATCAGTTGGATGAAATTTTTCCTATAAAGGAATCTCATCCATGGATGAGGATTTATCTCCTTCAGGACTACGTAGTTGGATCAAAGGTTAGTGAGTGTGTGAAGAGGCAAATTCACACAAGTGGTTGCATTGGACCCCAATCAAAATTGCACAAAGAAATAGGAGGCTTGGAGGGAAGACTAGAGGTTAGATAGAGGCCTTTGACTGTCTATGAGCAGTAGAGGTATTGCAGAGAGAGCAGGATAGCTTTTGAGATGATTCTTTTTGTAATACTAGTTATATTTCCACTTGTATGATAATATAGAGATGGGGTTTTAGGCTGGTGCTTTCCCTTAGATAATCCTTATGTGTTATGTGTGATTGATTTCTCCATATTAGATATATGTGTTCTTATTGATGTTGCTCATGTTCGATTAAGCTTCTACTAAATTGGTTGTAGAAGTAGATCAAGTATTTTGATTTAGTCTATTGCATTATCAGGTGATCGACAGTGGGAATTTCTATAGTTCGTGCCTCACATACACCTGCAGCTAGCTTCTGGATCCTTGCGTCGACTAGCGCATCTTCAGGGATGTTCAACTCTAGAAAGGTCCTGCATGCCTCAACTAATACGGTGGTCATGCACTCATTCTTTTCCATGATGGTTTTAAGCAGATCAATGGAAGAGTTCTTCTATACAACCATCTGAGTGTTGTTCACATTCTTCTCACTGATAATATACAGTGCGCGTTGTTCTTGAGCCCAACGTTCCATGATCACAAGATCTTGTAGGGTGTGAAGGGCTTCACTTGGAAGTGCGGCCAAGTTTAGCCCAACCCCTTTGAGGGCACTGACAATGGCCCTATCAGCTTCTTCTTCAGTGGTTAGCGCTCCATCCAGTAGTGCTATGGCCTGGGGATCTAGTGTGCGCACCAGTTCTGCTGCCTCTAGAGTTCCAGGTGCTAAACTAGTTGACTCTGTGCTGCTTCACCCTACATTGGTTTGTACCTATTATTCCTGGATCTGCAGCTCGCACATACCCACTTGAATGGCGTCCAATGCCTGTTTGTGTTGCTGCTTGAACTGTTGCAGCAGTTCCACAGTCGTGTCCCTTACTGTATCACTGATTTCATTCAAATCATCTTTTATCAAGGTGATTGGGTCGAGGGATGTTTTTCTGGACTTGGACTTCTTCTGTGGCCCTACCTTCTCCTGCACTTTTGCTCTTAACACAGAATGGTGTAGTCTCCAGGCCTGCTCCTCTCTGTTCTAACCATTGTTATTCCTTCTCTATTTCCAGGGAAGGAGACTTTTGATTCCTATCAGAGTCATGGTCATCCTCTTCCTCCTCCCCTTCTACCTACCTTTTGGCTGCGTGCTCTGATTTGGCTTTGTCCTCAGCCTCCTTCTTCCTCTTTTTGGCCAACTGTTCCATCTTCAACCTGGCCTATTCCTTCTTCCACTTCATGGAAGATTTACTAGATGAAACTAATAAGTATGAAGCCATGCACCAATCTCTTGGCCGACTCTCAAGGACCGCAATGATTACATCATCCGTTGCCAGGTATGGAAGATCATACCATTTTTTCTTAGGGGCCTTTCACGCTCTGATGGAAACACAGTGGATGTTCACCTTGAACTCCACATATTTTGACAATATCTCAAAGATAGTTGGTGATAACTGGGGCTTGTTGTTGATGGTCATGTTGATGCTCATCTCCATCAAGATCCAAAATATCTTGTTGTCCTTGACCCTTTGGGGGTCCTTGGTAGCCCAAAGTGAAGCAAAATTCGCTGCTTCTAGTAAATCCTTCACCACTAGAGGAAATTGACTATCCTCTGGTAACTCCCATGTGACCAGTACTATGCACAGCAGCAGCCATGCATAATGAAATGTCTTGCTCTGATCTTATGCCTCTCTGCAGTTCGCAAGGAACTCACTGTAGAGGTAGTGTGCCTAGTTGAATTGGTCACCCTCCACGCACTCGGCTGCTAATGATACGACTGGTGCCAACACTTCATCTGCATGACACCTGCTCATAATTTTACCAGCCAAGATCTCGGTGGTTACCTTAACCGCAGGGTCGCTTATGCTAGAAATGGAGTAGCCACGCAACTTCTTGGTGAGCTTGAACTTATCCTTCATTCGCTCGGTGAGGTCGCACTCACCTATATTGTTGCCAAATGCCATGGCCGGATTTGATCCTGAATACGGTAGCAAAGTGATCATATGGATCAGCATGTCAGTGATAAATGTTGGTTCTTCTAACCAAAGGCACCCATCATGCACCAAGCATAGTAGTTGTTTGATCACTATCAAATTTATGGGTGTGCAGTGGTAATGATGCACCCATAGCAGGTTTAATGGTCCTACCTTGTCCATCCCTTTTATCCACTGTGGGGCTCCAATGCAGTCACACCAGAGTCTTTATAGAAGACGCGATGCATGATTGTATTGGTGTCTAATTGGGGAAAGCACTCTATATCTGCCAAATCCCAATCCTCCAGCTTTAAATGGGGGATGCGCACCAGGCATGGTCCTTCACATGTGATATTGTCTAGTAGCAATGGGGTATGTAGCGTGATTTTTCTCTCATCGATATCCTTTAGGACCTTTTCCTTGCCTTGACATGAAGGAATGTATTCGAATAGTTTGGAGATAGGGTTTCCCCCCTCAATGTCAACGTCTTCTGCTCCCATGTCAATGTTTTCCCTACCCATATTGATTTCTTTGACATCCTCTTCAGGTTCCAGGTCTACTACCTTCTCTTTATCCTACGTGGAGGGCTTTTGTTTCTGCAAATGTCTTTTGGGCGATAGGTGCACCAGCTACATTACTGTCTATTTGTCCTTATTTGCTTTAGTCCCTTCTATAGGCGACGTAGGCCTAGGCCTCGACAACCTTAGTGATTTGGGCACTTCTGCAAGTATTTCGACACTTGCTACCTCTGGGGCAGCTCCCTCAATTGTAGTTTCTTCTCCAACAATTACGGTTTCTGCGGGAGCTGACATGATGCTAGAAAAAAGCTCCTAAGTTTCCTTAGGTAGCTTCTCAAATATGAACTAGCTACCAAAGCCTCAAAATATTCAAGGTTCATGCGCGCCTGAGAGATCAACACCCCAATTCTCAAAATGCCAAGTGTTTTTTTCTGAACAACCATCTGTAATTTATAGGCAATTTTGAATTTGAATCTGATTGTTCCCCCCAACATCGGTTCATAAATGCTAGATTGGCGGTATATTTTCAAATATCTTGCTGTTAAATTCTGACTTAATTGCAACTCCCTCACTCCATTTAGCCGTTTTCCCATTGTCAAGTCATGAATAGTGACCATAATGGTCACTTTCTGGCTGCCCTTCGCGGTCTCTCCTTCAATAGTGCAACTGCCCTCGTGCTTCTTCTGACACTGAGACAATCCTCCATTCCGCGCAGTACCCCAACTGTGCAGCTATACAACTTGGGCAGTGTAGTTTATAGTCTCGTGCCTCCTTTCAGCAGCCTAGAGCTCTAAGACCAAACTTCCTCCATATAGTTATCTGGTCGGATCCCCACTGTATGGCTTCAATCAAATACCATTCACCTTGCCTAGGAATGGCTCTCCATTCAACTTCATCAATTGAACTACTCCACCATCAGTGATCCCCATGATGACATAGGGCCCCAGCCAATGCATCCGAAATTTCCCTGGAAATTTATCAAACTTGCAATCATATAATAAAGCTAAATCATTTACCTTGAAGGTGCACAATTTGATTTGCTGATCGTGCCATGCCTTTTCGTGCTCTTTTTGAACTTGCTGATGGAATCCAACCAAAAATCTGTCTTCTTCTAGTTCTGCTAGCTGCGCGAGCCTTTCCTCCATGGTTCCTCGATCCATCATTCTTGTGAGTGCTACTATGCACATACTAGGTACAATGTATTCCATTGACATCACAACTTCAATGCCATAAACCAGCCTGAAAGGCATTTTTCTAGTCATCTTCTTACAAGTTGTTCGGTAAGCCCATAGCATTGCAGTTACACGGACATCCCAATCATTTTTTTGTGTATTGCAAACCTTCGTCAATGCATTCTCCAATATCTTATTAAATTCTTCTACCATTCCATTAGCTTGCAGGTGATATGGCATGCTCTTCTGATGGTAAACCTGAAATTCCTCATCAACACGCTAATTGTTTCATTAATAAAATGTGTTCTGCGATCACTCATTAAATTTTTTGGACAACCAAACCTTGTCAGCACATACTCAAAGATGAATTTTTTTTTTCATGCTTTTATAGTGCTTCATAGGCCACGCCTCCACCCATCTAGTTAAATACTCAGTCACGGTGATGATGTATCGTGCACTCGTCTTCTTTCCTGGAGGCTGAATTGGTCCTACAAAGTCAATTGCCCACTTCGCGAAGGGCTATAATGATATCTATAGATTCAAAGGAATCTCATCCTTCCACGATGGTCTTCCAATCTTTTGGCATGCATCGCATGTCCTACAATGTGCTTTTGAATCCTTATGTAGTGTTGGCCACCACAACCTAGCACGTAGGGTCTTATGTGTTGTTGCTTTGCTCGCATAATGTACTCCCATGGCTCCTCCATGAGCCTCAGTGAGGATACTATTTTGTTCAAATTCTGGCACATAACATCGCAGTATTTCATCTGATCCCATTTTATACAAGTACCCTCCAATGATAGAAAAGTCTGTTGCACGCACCACCAATTCCTTCTTTTTTTGGCTCATATATCCTTCTAGATCCGCTCCCGTCATTAGGAAGTGTATAATATCTTCAAAGTGACTATCTGTGAAGCACACAGAAAAGAGTTGCACACCAGGTAGTCCTTCCTCCAAATTAGTAGGCTCCTCTCATGTTTCGATGTGCGACAAATGATCTGGTCCAGCATTCAATCATCTTGGTTTCACAATAACTTCAAAATCATATTCCTGAAACAGCAAAAACCATCTCCATATTGCCCCCCCCAACACAGGCTTGTTCACCAAGTACTTCAATGCAGAATGGTCTATATACATCTTAAAATATCCACCTAGAAAATAGTGCCTGAACTTCTAGAGTGCGTATACCATAACCAAACCTTTGCGCTCTGTTGTTGAATAATTCTTCTTAGCTTTAGATAGTTTCCTACTTGCAAATGATATGGGATGATCCAATTCTCCCTCACTGGCCTATGTCAGTACTGCTCCCAACGTAATACATGACGTGTCCACATGCACATGAAGTTCCTTCTTCCAATCTAGGAAGACTATGATCATTGCGGTGACCATTTTCTCTTTTAGTACATCCAAGCTCTTCTAACATTCCCCATTCTAGCAAAATGTAGCATACTTGTTTAACAGTTTCTCCACCGGCATGATGATCTAGGCATAGCTTTTGATGAACTTCCTATAGTACCTTGTATGCCCCAACGTTGCGTGTAACTGTTTCACACTTCTCAGTGCCTCCAAATTGATTATAACGACGATCTTCATAGGGTCTACCATCAAGCCCTGTTTGCATACCACGTGACCCAAAAATATCCCAAAAGGGGCATAAAACAAAAATTTCTTCGCAAACATTCATAACATAAATAAAATAGCTCATACACAGATATCTCTAGAATAATTCTCTTTATTGATGGTTTAGATCTCCAGTACAGACTCTAACTTCCCTGCGCAAACAGTTGTAGGGGTCCGCGCACACAGTTGTGGACTTCTACCCTAGGTCTTTGTGCACTCAGCTGCAGAGCCTCTTCCTACACTAAGACTCTTCGCTCTTAGATATCACAGACCCATTAACTTAATCAATTTTCCCAAAACTTACTAAGAACTGAGCTGCTTTAGACTCTTCTAAGAACCCTTTTTATACATTCCCATGGTCTACGGAACCAAGGGTGAATCTCATCCAACCGAAACAAGCTTCCTAACCTAAGGGCGGAAACCATTAATGAATCTTTACATCTTCGTGCTATGTGGCCACAAAATGCAAAGACTTTACATTCTTTCTACAAAATTTGGTCTTTCTACCCCAAAATTTGGGCTTTTAACCCAAAATTGACCCTAGGGGACTCGTTCTGAACATGAGGGCCCTAGGGTTCCAAAAATATTTCCTAAGACCAACCCAGACCCAAATGGTCAAAAAATATGTTGCAACTAAGCATTCATACACCGCAAGAAAGGGTGTAATGCTCTGGTTTTCTCTTTTGGGGTGTGTTGGTAAAAAAATCAATATTTTTAAACAAATTTTCCTCAAAATTTGTTCAACAATTTTTCCTCAAGATTTGGCAATTTTTTTGCATAAAAATGATCCTAATGAATCTCTTCTTGATGTTTCATTAGTTCATCAACATAAAATAGATTTCATGTGGAGAGAAAGAGAACATGAGGAACATAATTTGAATGCAGCAAATGATCCTGCTACCATCTAGGCATGAAGAAACTATGGATTACTAAAATTATTTTGGCTTCCTAGTATGAGGCAACATATGAATTGTTAAAATATCTTGTTCAATCATGGGATGCTTAGGAAGAAGCATTCAGGGTTAGGGAACATTTGCTCAAGATAAAGGTAGAAGAAATCTACTTTCTGACAGGTTTTTCCATGATAGGTGCCCCCATCTCTCTCCTAGGTGGAGAAGGGGTGGAGAAACTATGAAATATTACATAACTACCTATTGCATACCTCGAGCTCAAACAACCAAGGATGGAAAGATCAACATAAAATATGTGACCCAGTTACCTTTAAGAACGATCCTATTCATTATTGCAATATTGGTAGGTAGTTGAACATTACATGCAACAAGCTGATCATATATGTAATATGGGTTAGAGATCCTAGAGCCAACACTTTTTATCTATAGCAAGGGAGATTTGGTCAATATGAAAGAACAACTATCTAAAGAAAAGGAAGGAAGACTAATCAACTTTGAATATGGTGAAATCTTATTTCCCTTTGTGCTAGAACATGTTCCATTAATCAACCTCAACAAATTATACTCCAACCTATTGATCTGAGGGTGCCACGGATGAGGAGGTGGATGGATCACATGTCCCAAAATGCAGGGTCATCGGCGATTAGCTTCTCACCAGCCTTCTTCAAATGGTTGTGAAGACAATTTATTATGCTCAATGACAATCCTTACACAAAACATGGATTTCCATTATGACCCTGAGCTCGTGCTTCTTAAGGTTGAGGAATGGGGTGATTTAGGTAAAAAAAAATTAGCTTTTAAGTTTTGAAAGTTTTACAATTTGTTTGTGATTTTTGATGTTTCCGAGACTAAACTATTGATGTTTCATGCAGATATGGGACCACTTCAATCTATTGGTGCTTCATATCTCCATCATGCAAAGGAACGCCAACAGGAGGAGGTAGTAGAATAAGCACGGGTCACTATGATATGACGAGATATTATTGGCATTATGATACAAGTATGATATAGGTGTTGTCCTTGATGGCAATTCACTCTGATGACAGATCATAGTACAACTAAAATGATAAGAGGTGATAATAATGTGTATACACGCGGGTTTACCATATACCAAGTCGCGTATATGTACACACACATGTTTACAGAAGGAAAGGTGCGTACATGTTGGGAATCTAAGTTTTGGTCCATGGTATTTGGGTATTGGTCCATGGTATTTGGTCCGAAGTGTTGACCCTGGGTATTGGGTCCAAGGTATTGGTTCTACGTGGTTTTGGACCATGGTATTGAGTAAGGCCTAAGACTATATAAGGAGAAGACCATTAGGCCAAGAGGTGGTAAGTGTGCAAGTGATGAATATCTAATGAAGTGTGAGATCTAGTATGCTGGTTATGGGTTTGTGATGCTTTGCTCGATCTAAACCAAGGAGGCACCTATGCGGTTGATAAAGGTTGATGGACCGGGATCATGAAGACTAAAATGCATTATCATTATATGGTATGATCATGAATAGATCTGAATACTGACACATGTCTTATCCTTTATATCTTATGTTCTGGGTATATCTAAAGTTGAAAATTGCAACGAAGGTATAAGTAATTATTTTCAGATCTGCACGCGGGTTCTCTTTGGTGAAATGGCATATACACGCTAGTTTGACACGGGAAAGTAGCATATACATTATGAGATTTGATATTTCAGGTTGTTGTTGGTTCTAGTGGTTGTTGCAGAGTTCTGGGCTCTAGTCTGTGTTCTGGTGACTATGTTTTGATGACAGGGTTTTAGTGATTTAGTCGTTGGGTGATTCAGAATTAATGATTGTATTGCAGTGATGATTTTTTTGTATTTATGGATCCAGTCTGAAAATTTATGAAACGTGTTCCTTGGAAGAAAAGAGAAGGTTGTAGCCTTCTATAGGTCAGCACCTACATACTAGTACATCAACTAGTAAAAGAGCTAAGGGGGTTGTAGCTCCCTTCCAGGAGAAGCTGGAGAACGAGAGAAGGTTGTAGCCTTCTACAGGTAGAAGCCTGCGTACTGGCATAAGACTGCACCAGTACAGAAATATTGTAAAAAGAAGTTTCTTATTAAAAGAAGATAGAGACGAATTGCAGCAGGTGGTTTTCACCCACATTGGGTTTCCACCTTATATCATGGTGTTCATGTGTGCTTCTTATGTGTGCTAATCGGTTCTGTTTTACTGCACCTGTTTATTGTTCATCAATCCACAGTCGAACAAATTCTATTGTGACTACAACGATACACTATAGGAGTGCCTAGTCGTATTGGTCAACTACTGTGCAAGATGGCTCATGTAGTGTCATTCTATCATGAGCACCTTTGATTTGTCTACTTAGATCTCTGCATGTAGTTTTTCATATGGGCAAAGTAGCCGTATGTGTCTCAAACACAATTTTTTGTAAAACCAAACTTAATATATATATAGTCAGTGTTTTTTGGTGTCTATTGTACTTTCAATCTAATTAGATGTGAATTGAAAATTAATTACATTCTTCCCAAATGTCTATATAAAACATGATTAGCTAGGGCATCTGTCAATGTGTTTATATTTATAGAAATGTGTTCATATTGTATGAAATTGAAATGTATTTCTATAAGGTAAACTCTTTAAACCATGCATAAGATGGTGGATCTTCTAACTGAATAAACACTAGAAAGTTGTATTACCATGAGTTGTGAGTTAAGTCTGACGACTAAATGATGGATACATGTGTAATAGCATTAGATAGTAGCTCGACCACTACATTATATTCAACAATGTTATTGGTGGAGTGACCAATAAAAATCCCTTGCAAAATCACTAATTCACCATTCAAAGAATAGATAGCCCATGATGCTAAATATAGGTTCTAAGTACTACGACTGGCACCACTAGCATAACTGATAAAAGTTTCAAGAGATACCGACATCTGCAAACCAAACATAAAAGGGGATTAATAGAAACCGTGTGAAAATATGAAAAGACACATTGCTAAGACACTCAACACACCTACACATGATATTAAGCATAGTAGTTTTTGAGATACAATCCATTTCTAAGTTGTGCCAGGGGAATTCCATCAAAATATACTAACTTGTAGGCCCCTTTTGCAGGGACTTACTTGAAAATGTACGGACCTAACCACATGGGTTGAAACTTTCATGAACCTAACTTATCAGACTCCTAGTCATATAACAAAACAAGGTTTCCTTCCAGGAAGAGACGAGGCTTGACACTTTTGTCATATTGCACCTTGATGCGTCTTTTATCAGCTTCATTAGCTATAGCAGCATCATGTTGAGTTTCATCTAAATTATTTAGATGTAAAAGACTCTCCTCCTCTTTGGAAGTGGTGGGAAGAAGCTCAATAGCTAGGATGGCTTCCAGACCATATACCAATTGAAAGGGTGTAATTCTCGTAGTAGTCCTGACTAAGGTTTGATATGCCCACAAAGCAGCATAAATGAGAAAAATCCTGTCCAATTTGTGTACCCCTACCATGCGTTAAAGCATCATCTTAAGAAATTTGTTAATGGCCTTAACCTGTACATTAGCCTAAGAATAGTAGGGAGTGGAAATTTCATGGGAAAGTCCCAGGTTAGTAGTTAGTTTGTCGCATATGATTTTGGAAATGTTTTCCGTGATTTGTAACTATTTCTTGTAGAACACCAAACCCTATGATGACATGGTTGAAAAATAAGTATGCAACTATTTTTCCAATGTTGTTAAATGTAGGCATCCCCTCAACCCATTTAGTAAAGTAATCAACTGTGAAAATAATATAACCATGCCCCCCGATCGAGTGAGGGTTACATGTCATAAAGTCGATACCCCATTTCGCAAAGAGACCAAAAGTGACAATGAGATTCATACAAGGATTAAAAAAATGAGGTAAGTATACATCACTGAGACTATCCTTAGTGGAATCAGGTAAGGAGGAATGATGGTGATTTTCATCCAATGGCACATCATCTGACATCATGATCTCCATGATGCTTTCATAGGTAGGGAATACACATGAGAAAGGATTATAAGATGTATTGTAATCTAATGGTCTATCTACCCAATTAATCGAATCAAAATAAGAAAACACACAAGATGAATAAATAACTTCATAATCTAGCTCAATAGAGCTTAACAAGATTCAATCGCCAAAATTTTGGATGTTATTTCCATCTAGTACAATCCATACATTGACCAGGATAGTAGAAGATGGTATCATGTTGATATAGGCTACCAAAGATGAGATGTTGGGAAGGAGAGGAGGAGGGAGTGAAAATTTTCCCATAAGTGAAGAATCCTTCAACAATCCAACTCTGACATGCTGGTATGACTGTAGAGCTTTCCCTACAAGGAAACTTCCAGTAACATGTGAATCAAAGGCGAAAAAGGTGATTTGGTCTATGGCTACAATCTCAGCTTTATGAGGAAAAGTGATCATATGAAAATAAGTAAAAACGATAATAGCCATAGCATAAACCCATGTACATCAAAATAGAATATTGTAATTGAGAGGTTTGCCAATAAATTCAACTTATATGGACACAGTTTTTCCCCCTAATTCAACTTGCAAGGAATTCAAAATCCCACAAGGTTTGTAAGTTCTCCCATCAAAATCTTTCAGTGTGCTAGTCGACTGACTCAATTGAGGAGAACCAATCACTTTCCATCAAGACATGGACATAATGTAAGTCAAGGCTCCTTCATTCATGATAGAAAAATGAATATTCTTACCATGGACGATGACTTGGATTACAAAATCTAATTGAGCTAGAAGCTAAGGGGTATAGTTTTCATGAGAGAAAACAACGAGGTTGGAATCTGATGGATTCACACATTCAATAACTGAAAGTAAAGCCTTATTTTGGGTAGGGAAATATTGAAACACCTCAAGAGTTGACAGAGTTGATGGAAACTGAGCTAAGTCTTCAACTACATTAAAATTCTGAGTGGCTCTTGCCTGAGGGTTGAAAGAAGACTTATGAATAACGCCCTATGGAGGTTTAATAGTCAATTTAGTAGGAATCGACGAAGGAGTGGGATCTGAAGAGGATGGTATCAAACTGGAAGGTTGATAAGTAGCCTGACTATTCAGTGGATTCACATTACCATAATCCTTGTTCCGAGTAGCTACCAAAACATTAGATCTCAACTTTGAGGAGGAAAGCATAAAAAATGTGTTAGAGGAAGATGGGTCCCATACAACCATATGAGTTTCTTGATTAGGAAACAAGTCAGTCAACACTGCAAGAGAAGTGGAGGCTTTAAGAAATTGATTCACATTGGTGCGGTGAGGATAATCACGTGTAAAGTGTTCCTCATTGCAAATGAAGAAAGGATATCGAGGCTTCTATTTCCCATAAGAATGAATTGTTTGTTTATCCTACGGAGATGGATGTTTCTTTTTCTTACCTTTTCCTTTCTTCATGCTTCCAAGTTTCTATTGAGACTTGCCTTTATCAGATGAAATGACATTTATCTTGGAAGCGGAAGCCACAAGATGGTGGGATTGAGGGTTTTGAGCAGATGCGGGTAGAGAAATACCAAATTGTTTACTCACCGTCTACAACATGAGATTCCTTACAAAGCGGAGGAGGAGTATTATTCAAAGGTATTAGAGTGTTTGGTATCTTATCATAGAATGTTCCAGATTGGGTATAAACTAGATCAAAACATTGCACATGAGAAATTACTTTCTCTTTAGTCATGACTCCACCTTTGGCCACATATTCTCTTATAGGTGCCAACAGAGATTTGTTAAAACATTCATCCAACAACTGATCAGTAACATAATTTTTGACCAATCGATGATGACACCTCCACTCATGAATGTGATCTGAAATGTGAGTGGAATCAGATTGTTTGAAGTTTTTTAATAGTTCTGCTCCAGTTTTGTATCTAATGGGAAACTGGAAGTGCATGAGGAAGGTTGTGGATAAGGAACTAAAATTATGGAATGAAGCTCTAGGTAACTTAATATAACATTTAGCAGTGGTTCTCATAAGCGTTCTTTGGAAAATATAAAGTTGAATAGAATAATCATTAAGGGAGTTTGATGAATTCCATCAATAATATGTCATGACATGTGTCAACAAGTCTTCTCTTGGATTCCCATTGAATTTAGGGATATTGGAAGGAAATTTAGTAGGAATAATTGGCCACCAAGGCGAATGAGCAATGGGGTCATTAGTGAGTCAAGTCAAATCTGGAAAATCGAGAGTGGCCACAAAATGCAACTGCGATGATGGGGGATGACCTGGATATGAAGGAATAGCCTGGGCAATGGGAATTTGTATTCCTAGATAGGGAGGGTTCTGGTAGTAAGGAACCTAGGTACCAAAATAAGGAGGATTTTGATAACCAAAATATAAATGACCTTGTTGACCAGCCCTAGGGTAACCATGAATTTGATGGCCTTGAAAAGACACCTGAGGTATATAAGGTTTGTACTATTTCCCGATGGGAGTTTGAATTGTCCCATGATAAACATTTTTCGGTTGAGGATGTTCCATATCATATACAATTTGTCGTATTGAATTTTGAGGATTCAATACCTTGTGCAAGTGATTGAGATTGTAAAGGAACTTGTAAAGGCTGAGTAAGTGGGATATAAAAGGTACCAAATACTAAAGGAATGGGTTGAGATGCAATTGTAGCCTATACAAGTTGAGTCACATGAATTTGAGCTTGTTAGGGTACAAATTGAGGGATAGGAACTTGAGATGAAGATG
The DNA here is from genome assembly GCA_000404065.3 of Pinus taeda. Lineage (NCBI taxonomy): Eukaryota > Viridiplantae > Streptophyta > Pinopsida > Pinales > Pinaceae > Pinus > Pinus taeda. The sequence goes on along the minus strand of APFE030451638.1, from coordinate 8,387 downwards.
GCACAGGTTGGGAAACAAACAATGAACCCCACATCAAACCAAGTTGAATGAGAAAAGTAGGTTGTCAAACACTAGAAGCCATCCTAAGATAAGGAGGACTATAATAAGGTTAGCTTGCAATTTGAGTGATACCAACAACAGGTTCCCCCTACCAAATGGGGATGGGATGATGGAGGCAACCTCCCCTCATGAGGAGGGTACCCAACATAAGGATATTTAGGTTGTTGAAGAGGATTTTGCCCACTAACATAAGGGACAACCTGTTGTTGAATTTTTGGTGTAGGAGGAGGAGAAAGAGTAGGCTAAGAAGCACGCATATGAGTAGTGCTAGATGGAATTCTAAAAGTGGAAGATATGGGGGATGTCTATAAACTAGAAGAAGCACCAGAGAAGGTACCAGATAAGGACTAACAACTTGGTGGAATAGATGGGCCACCATACATATGTTCCTTTGGTGATGTCGAAAACATATATGTCAAAGAGACATTTGATGTTTCAATCATAGTGGTGGACATAGGATGGGAAGCCATATCAGTTCCAGTCATGGTCAATAATCCTGATGTATATTTCCATGTGAAATTCGTGGGTGAGTCAAAAAGAACCTAGAAAAGGAGTTTGTACAAGAGGTGGAGGAGGAAGAAGAGGATGGGTTGAATAAAGGAAAATTTCCTCCAAATGCACAGGAGTAGAAGGACAAGGCTCTTCATGTGGGATCTCCTCAATACTCACAAGTCCAAGGGGAAGAGGTTCTCCGTCAGAGCCGAGATATATACTAGGTGGATCTATCTAAGACAAAAGAAGAGAAGATAAAATACCTATAGTAATATATAAATATGAATGAAGCTCCTCAAGTTTGATGACCTCAGGAAATAACATTTCTGACTCAAGAAGGTTAGGTTCTATAACCTCAGGCAATGAAGTTTTAGGTAATTCATTATCGATTGTGCTAGTTTCACTGAAAAAAGTAGATGTAACCTTGGGTTTAGTACTCAAGAGGATAAATGATTCTGGTCGATCAGATTTAGGAGGAGGACTAGAAGTGGTTCCCAAAGTTCCCGATCTAGTAATCTATGTGTTCTTATTCTTCTGAAAATGACATAGAGAAGCCACTGGTGGAAGAGGAGACTTATTTTGCATTCTACGTGGATGACAGAGTGGGAAATCTTGTTGTTCCACATTGGATAGTAAATTTTATTAACACAAAAAGAAATAAATAAAAAAGAGGGTAATCTAGGCAAAAAGGATTACCAAGAAACTATGAACTCTAATAGACACCTTGGCGAACCAAGGACTTAATGTATGACAACCAATATCCCTAAATGCTATGTCCGGTGTATCATGGTATACAAGGTGGAAGACTCAACTACCTATGGATGGATAGCAACCAAATGGGGACTCCCAAAATACAGTCAATTGTACATGGGAGTGTAGTCTGTAGTAGTGTTGTCTGATGTGTAACTGTTTGATGAGAGTTTTCCCAAAGGTACATGGAGAACTATCCTATACACTCACATATGTGGAAAAAGATATTAGCCCTGGGATACAATGTTGGAAAACATTGACAACTTCTACGTTTAATGACGCCGGAACACGTCTCTAGCCTAGACCTCTATGTGTTTGTGTTAATGTTACAAATTCTCCTTATGTTGATTCATCAAATTTTATGTTGATATTGAATTAAGTTTCAGTTTTATGGTTCACCACAAATTCACCTGAATTCCCTAAAATGCAAATTTAGAATGATGAAATGGAATGTTTCTCTTCAATGAAAATCCATCTAAGGAAGGGAAGAGACAAATAGTATGCAATATAGAAAATGCAACAAACAAGATGCATAATGCAATTCCATTTTCATGGAACTATTCCTAAATCAATGTAGATGGAAAGCCCTAAATGCTAATGTAATTTTGTTTCTTTTCAGCACACTTGATTTTCAAAAATGAGAAAAACTAGTTTAAATGCGCTTTTCAGAATGTGGACTAGAACAAAAATTCATCCAAGCGATCAATGATAAAAAAAAATAAGTTTCCAAGTGACCTAATGATAAGAACAAAGAAAAAAAAAACCAATTCTTACTAGAGGCACTCGCACACAAATGCAAACCAAATGGAGGCCTCAGAGAGACCACAAGGCATTGAAGAATTAGGGGTGGTCAACTGGAAGTAGGCTGATCAAAGAAACACTTAGCAAACAAGGAAAATTTTGTGAAAAAATAGGGATCAGAGCAGGTACAGACGAGGCACTAGTGTTTTGAAATGCATGAACAGATATGGCTTAGGTGGGGTGCAATGCTCTATCAGCAGACCAAAGGATGTGTTGGTTTAGTGGAAGAAGATTCAGCCACAAAAATTACAAATAAAACTCAATGAAGTCACTTCCTAGGTTTTTTCTTGGTTTATTAATGCAACAAAAGTCTATGAAAGAGGTAAAGAAAATATAATGGATAAGGAAAACACCAAGGAAATACACCGCTCCCCGGTATGGTCACCAATTTGTTATGCGGGATTTAAGATTCTAGACAAAAAATCTCCCCTACGTTTGGTGGCTAACCTAGAACAAAAGAGAGACAAAGGACCCATTGTTTCCTTAAAGTAAGTAGATTAAGGGATGCAACCTCCTTGAAATATGTCGTATGCTTCACTCCTTCTTTGGCTTGAATGCTCTAATCCTAGCTCCAACTGCCAAATTTAGAACCTCCACAACCAAAAGATACAAGCCAAGAAACTACGAGATCTATGTACCATCATCTATCTACTTTATTCAACAGATCAACATGGTATTGAAATACGTGAAATAACAACATCACATATACGAAAACAAAGAACTCTTTTTATTGATATAAATGGCTTGAGTTACTACCATAAATAGGTGTTGATCTTGTAGAAGAGCTCCTCCAAGTTGTTGACTTGTCCTTCCTTTGTCACAAAGTGCACCTCCAATCACCCTAAATGCATGAAAAGACCATTCTCACAACAAAAACATAAGGGTATAACTAGTCTCCAAAATCAAACCTCTTGTATATGGAAGGCTCTAAATATATAGAGGAGTGGGGTAAGTTGGGAGTTCTTACTCTTTTACCAATATTGGTATTGAGATCCACTCTTGATGGGAGGATGAGATCTAAGGATAGAGGATGGAGACTCCAAAGTAGGATAAGATAGGATATGAATTTTTTATCTGAGGTAAATGGTTACAACATATCTTGGAAGCTTCTGGAAATGGAGTCTTCGAGATTATCTCTCTTTTTCCCGAATTTATAGAACCAATGCAGGTGAAAAGATGAGCAACTTTTAGGTGATCAATGCAGGGCACAGTGGAGAAACCTGTGGGTGAACAATGTCCATCAAGAGGCTAGGGTACGTTGGCCCTAAAACTAGCTCAGATTGCAGTTTAGGTTTGAAACTCTATGGAATGAGAGTGTCATGCATAGGGCTTTCTGCAATGATGATGTAAAGGGGGGATATGATATTGATTGATCCATTAAGAGGCCTTTTAGTCAGATGTGACAAAATGGCCTATAACAGGGGTGATCTCCAATCAAGTTGTGTAGAATATTTCCTAAACTTATATTCACTACTTCAGTCTGACCATCAATCTATGGATGATATGTTGAGCTGAATTGCAATTTTGTGCCAAATTTCTTCCACAATGTTCTCAAGAAATGTCTCAAGAACCTAGCATCTTAGTTTGAAACAATACTTTTGGGAATTCCATGTAGTATTACCACTTCTTTAAAGAATGGATTATCAACATGGTTAACATCACTAATATTAGCACAAGGAATAAAATGAGCCATTTTTTAAAATCTATCTATAACCACAAAGATACAATCATTACCTTTCTAAGTTCTCAACAATCCTAAAAATAATCCATCCTCACTAAGTCCCAATTGGGAATGTAGGTTTTAACCCCGTACAGATTACCTGCATATGAATTCTAAAAACAGAAAATAAACAATGGTGAGAGCATAACACATAAAACAAATATACACATGTATTTTCCCCTAGATCCCAAAATTGGGAGTACCAAATTGATTTTTCATTATATTCCTTTCAATGTTACAATACATATGTATACATGATGAAGCATCCATAAACCCCAATCCATTAACCCTGGATTAGAACATAACCATATTTCCCTTGACCCGATCTACAAAATACCATGGACCAAAAACCATTGTACCAAAAACCATGTGTGAAATCCATGCACAACACCATAGGTAGGTCTGCCACCTAATATAGGGTCCAAAAACAAATTTCCCGGGGTGCTGCCCCAGACCCGATAGAGGGGGGCTACTGCCCCCCCTCTAACACCCAAGCTACTGGGGCTAGTAGCAGAAAGTATATAACAAAACCCAAAAGGGAACACATAATTCAATATTCTTGAAAAGTAATCCATCTTGGATGATATAGTCCATCCATGGGATTCGATTTTGAGAAGATGGGTTCTTACAAGCTTCAAAATATTCTTTGAAATTTTCACCCTTCTCATACAATTCCATCATAAAATCAAATCCCAACACTTGAATTTGAATTTCTTGCAACAATAATTTTCTCTAGCTCAAGGCATCTGCAAGTTTATTAGAATTGCCACTAATGTGCTTCAAAAAAAGTGTCAAAATCTGCAAGTACTTGACCCACTTAATGTGTTTTTGGTTCAGTTTAGGTTGCTGCATAATATATTGGAGGGAATGATTATCAATATAAAAAATAAACTCCCTAAACAATAAATAATGCCTCCATCTCTTAAAAGCTTGAAACTCTACATAGAATTTATTGTCATATGTTGTGTATTTCCTTGTAGTCTCATTTAATTTCTCACTATAATAAGAAATGGGTCTATCCTCCTAGCTTAGAACTACTCCAATTGCATCATTGTTGGCAACGCTTTTCACTTGGAAATGCTTATTAAAATCTAGAAGTGCAAGGATTGACCGCTCTATAATATTGTTCTTTAGCATCCGAAACCCCTTCTCAGCTTCAATGGTCTACCAAAATGGTTATTGATTCTTCTTAATCATCTCCACAATTGTTGTGCTCATTTTTCTATAGTTCATAGTAAATTCCTATAAAAACTTGCTAAACCATGAAAAAATCTCACTTCAAAAATATTTCTGGGAGAGGGCCATTCTACAATAGCCCTTACCTTTCTTGGATTCATCTTCAACGCTTCTTTGGAAATGAGAAATCCTAAATATACAAGTTCTTACTTTAAAAAGGAACATTGCTTCAAATTTATAAGCAACTTTTCCTATTGTGATCTTTCCAATGCATACCTTAAATGTCATAAATGTTCCTCCTTTGACTGACTATAAACTAACATGTCATCTAGGTAAACAATTACAAAATTCCATATGAACTATTTTAGTACCTCATTCATCTGCCTCATGAATGTACTGGGTGCATTGGACAATTTGAATGATATAACCATCCATTCATACAATCCTTCACTAGTTGTAAAGGTAGTTTTACACTCATATCCCTCTCTAGTATGATTGTATCCACTTTCCAAATCAAATTTTAAAAACCAACTAGCAACACTTAAAAAATCCAACAAATCATCAATGTGTGGCAAAGGAAATTGATACCTAATTGTGATCTTATTCAAAGCTCTAGATTTTGTAGACATGCACCATCTACCATCATTCTTTAGAATCAACATTATAGGCATTGTGCATGGACTAACACTTTCTCGGATCAAGCCCTTATCCAACAACTCCTGTACTTTCTTCCTAACTTCCTCATTCTCCTTAGGTATCATACAATAAGTGAATTTGTTGGGAAAACTCGCTCTTGGTATCATATCATTATAATCAATGATACTCCTTATAGGTGATAGTTCATTTGGAAAATCATCCACAACAATGTCATGACGTTCCTCCAACAATTCTTGAATCTCTAAAGGCAAATCATAAATAATAGTGGAAGTAAGAACTACTCTAGGTTTGCAAATAACAGAAAAATTTAGCTCTTCTATTTTTAGTTGTTGTAATAACTCCCTCTCGCTCATTAATAAAGATTTAGGATCACTAGATTCAAGAGTCCATTCTTATTGTAATGGAAGCAAGGTATGATTGATTCCATTCTTCTCAAATTTATAGCTATTCTTATTACCATCATGTACAACACCTTTGTCAAATTTCCACAACCTACCCAACAAAATATGACACACATCCATCGACATCACATCACACATAATCTTATCCTTATGGCTTCCAATATGAAGCTCTATCTCAGATTTCTCATTCACCAAAATTTGATGCCCTCTCAACAACCAAGATACCTTATAGGGCATTGGATGTTTTTTCCTCTTCTGCTCCAATTTTTCTACAACCTTTGTAGAGATGAGGTTGTTAGTACTACCACTGTCAATAATCACATTACAACACTTCCCTTGAGCTTTGCAAATAGTTCAGAATAAAGGCCCTCCTTTGGACTGGCTCAAAAACTTATTTCTCCTGGTTAATCAATGCTTTCTTCATCATCAAAGCCTCTCTGTTTCTAGCACATTATCAACTTCCTACACCTTTTCTTTGTTTTCCTTTACTGGATTGTTATAGACATATTTGGGCACTACAACCCCAATCATATATGTCCATAAACCAAGGGCTTCTAAGTCCCTAAAAGTGTTGTTTCATACCCTAAAGGAACAAGGTCAGCTGATTACATCATCTCCCAGAAGTTCTCCACAGAAAACTGCTCAGAATTGGTCAAAACTGGACCATACAGATTGCTCAGTGCAAAGGGTACGATGCCTCTCACCTGCCACATGAAAAAAGTGTGATGCATACTAAAAATCCCTTCTGTAGGGTGTGATGGGCGAGAGTAGAAAAATGGCAGAGATAGCTTGCAAGGTGGATGATCATGGAATCTTCTAGAAACTTCTCCTATGACACTTGCCTCTCTGAATTCGCCTAGGGATGAGTAAGAGATCATGAATCTCCAAGTGGAACAAAGAAATATCATAGAGAAGACACTAATCAAAATCCCAGAAGCTGACTCACCACCCTACAATCATCTATATATGGATCCCTCATCCCAGAGATCCAGAGGCTGGAATTTTGCATCTTGTAAGGAAGTGCTGTTGATTTCCTGGTGGAACATCATAGTGTTGGGTGATCTAAGATTTTCATGAGGTGAAGAAGGGCTTTCATGTTGGGAGGATGACATTGGGTCAGATCAATGGGTTGTAATCCTCTCTTCTACTCTTTCTATCAATAAATCTATTTGAGTTTTCCTCCGCATTCTTGTATGTTTGATGATATATGATTTGTGTGGTCAATATATATCTGGTCCTATATTGTTTATGATTGTAGATCTCTATACTTTGAAGGTATTATGCTGCTTTGACTTTACAGGTACTATTTGAAGTGAAGTAATCAAGGAAGAAGTGGCAAAGATCCGTCAGAGGGGAGAAGGAACAAGCAAGGAACCAAGTGAAAGATTGAGGTTGGTATTCTTTGCTCCTCTCCTATCTACTTCTCATAAAGGAAAACGAAAGTAACTTTAGTTTGTTTGTTTCTAAGATAGCTACCCATCTTAGTTTGACTAGTAGCTCTGCATGGACACTAGATTTCCTGATAACAAAATGGCGACTCTGCTAGTGAGCCAATAGCTTGTTTGCTTGTCTATATTTGTTTGCTTTATAAACTTACAGACGGAGCCTGAAATTAAGCTAGCTAGCCTTCGAATTTCATTTGCTATGCAAGTGCAAAGTAGATCAATGTTGCTTCAGTCTATCTTCGGGTTTTGTTTATAAACTGAACAATTGATTTGCAAACATCCTAATTTCCCTGGTGGTGGCTCAAGTAGCCTCATTAGATCAGCCCCTGTGATTTACATTTACTAACTATCATTAGCTTGGCCTAAATCCCTGAACTAAGCTGCAAACTGTGACCAAGAACCAAGTTGAAGTGTCGTCCCTGGACCATCGCACCTTCTCCTCGTGGGAATCTGGATGCATCGCACCTCCCATGTGGAGTAGGTGGGATGCATCACTCTTTCCCTGTGTTACAGGTGCGATGATCAGATAAGACTTTTTCTGCTACCAGATTTTGGTTTTTTGTTCACTCTCTTCAGCTTTATTCAAGAGTTTTGTTGTCCGTGATCAGCATACCACTGTGGAAACTCCCTTCCTTTACATGATTCAGCCTCCATAGTACAAAGAACTTTAAATTTTTTTATGTATTGTTCACCATTTACGATTCTCCTTTACAAATAAGTAGCATAATCAAACCATCGTCTTTTGATTTGGAAGTGTCGCAAGTGTCGTTTTCAGTCAAAGAAAAGAATCCTACTATTCTTGATGGTCAATTACACTATTACTCTTGTATTTGATTTGAATTAATAGTTTTTCAAGTGTCAAAAGCAGTTTTCAATTCAAAATCG
>APFE030451632.1:2115-12903 GCA_000404065.3 Pinus taeda | reverse complement strand
AAACTCTAGAATTAACCCAAAGTGAGTTTTTTAAGATAAAAATTGCGCCTTTTGACTTTTACAGGGGTACGCACCCTCCCCTTTACATACAGAGCGTATAAGTACGCATGTATCCTGAACAAAAGGTGCGGGCCCGCAGGAAAAAGTGAGAGAAAGTGCGGAACCAGAGTTACATTGCTTTCTTGATGACTTTCTCTCATTTCTAAAGCTTGTTTTGAAGAGCTGAGGTTTGAGACTTGCATAGGAAGCTGGCATAGGTGGTGATAGACCCATACCGACTGCAAATAATCAAGGTGACGATATTTTTGTGTAACAATATGCAATCTAAGATGATAAATAGTCATTTATTTTATTTTTGCAATGAAAATCCTAGCTACTAAGGAAAGAGAAGCAAGATTCTTTCAACATAGAGCAGAGAGCACAGACTAAGATGCACTGTCCTAAATCAATTTCCACAAGCAGTCTAAATGCAAATGCACATGCATGTATTTGTTTTCTGCTTTCTTAATGTGTGAATGACAAAAAGAATGCTAAGTACAGATTTGAACTATTCTTCTTTCAAAGCGACAATACTAACAATTTTCTTTTCAAAAAACGAAGGAAGACTAAGACGACACTTTGCAATTTTGAATTAAAAACTACTTTCGACACTTGAAATACTATTAATTCAAATAAAATACAAGAGCAAAAGTGTAATCGACTATCAAAAAGAGGAAGATTCTTTTCTTTGACTGAAAACGACACCTGCGACACTTTCAAATCAAAAGACGATAGTTCGATTAAGCTACTGTTTGCAAAGGAGAACTATAAATGGTGAAAAATACATAAAAGCATTCATAATTATTTATACAATGGAGGCTGAATAATGTAAAGGAAGGGAGTTTCAACAGTGGTATACTGATCATAGACAACAAAACTATTGAATAAAGCTAAAGCTAATGAAGAGAAAACCAAAATCTGGAGGCAGAAACAGGCTTACCTAATCATCGCATTTGTAACACAGGGAAATAGGGATGCATCTCACCTGTAGCACATGGGAGGTGTGATGCATCCAGATTGCCGATGAGAGATAGTGCGATGGTCTAGGGATGATACTGGGCTTGGTTTTTGCTTGCAATTTGCAGCTTAGTTCAAGGATTTAGGTTGAGCTAATGATAGGCAGTAAACACAAAGCATAGGGGCTGATCTAATGAGGTTACTTGAGCTACCACCAGGGCACTTATGATGTTTGCAAGTCAGATGTTTAGTTTATAAACTAACCTGGAGATTGACTGAAGCAACGTTGATGTACTTTGCAGTTGCATAGCAAAAGAAGTTCGAAGGCTAGCTGGCTTAACTTCAGGCTCCGTATGTAGTTTATAAAGCAAACAAATAGAAACAAGAAAACAAGCTATTCGCTCCCCAGCGGAGTCGCCATCTTGTTATCGGGAAAACTAGTGTCCATTCAGAGCTGCTAGTCCCACTAAGACAGGTGGATATCTTAGAACCAAACAAACTAAAGTCACTTGTGTTTTCCTTTATGAGAAATAGATGAGAGAGAAGAAAAGAGTACCAACCTCAGTCTTTCGCATGGCTCCTTGCTTGTTTGCTCTCCCCTTTGACAGATCTTTGCCACTCCTTCCTCACTTGTCCCGCTTCAAAGAACACCTGTAGAGTCAAAGCAGCATAACACCATCAAAGCATACAGATCTATAACCATAAACAATATAGGATCATATATATATTAACCATACAAATTCATATATCAATACAAGATTCAGAGATATACAATAATATGGAGGAAAACTCAAATAGCTTTATTTATAGAAGTAGTAGAAGAGAGGATTACAACCCATTGATTTGACCTAGCGTCATCCTCCTAGCATGAAATCCCTCTTCACCTCATGAAAAGCTAGATCACCCAACACTATGATGTTCCACAGAGAAACCAACAACACTTCCTTACAAGATACAAAATTCCAACCTCTGGATCTCTAGGATGAAGGATCCATATATAGATGTTTGCAGGTGGGTGAGTCAGCTTCCAGGTTTTTGATTAGTGTCAATTATTTGATAGTTCTTCGTTCCACTTGGAGATTTCATGATCTCTTACTCATCTCTGGGTGAATTCAGAGAGACAAGTGTCAAATGAGCAATTTCTAGAATATTCTCTAGGTTTCCACCTAGTCAACTACCTCTGCCATTTGTCTGCTCTCGCTCATCGCACCCTACAGAAGGGCTTTTCAGTATGCATCACACCTTCTGCATGTAGTAAGTGAGATGCATTGCACCCTTAGCACTGAGCAGTCTATATGGTCCAATTTTGACCAGTTCTGAGTAGTTTTTCACGGAGAACTTCTGGGAGATGATGTAATCAGCTGACCTTGTTCGTTTAGGGTGTGTAACAACACTTTTCGGGGTTTAGAAGCCCTTGGTTTATGGATATATGAGATTGGGGTTGCAGTGCCCAAATATGTCTATAACAAGGGTGGACCCCAAAAAGATCTAGGCAATGCAGGACTGGCCTCAACCAAAGACCTTGAAGAGCTTGACAAGATTTTTGGGTCTCACAGGCTACTATCGCAAATTCATCCGCAATTACGATCACATTTCTAGGCCCCTCACTCAACTCCTCAAGAAAAATTCATTCCTCTATAATGATGAAGCATAACATGCCTTTATAACTCTCAAACATGCCATGTGTTCCACTCTCGTCTTAGCACTACTCGAGTTCACCAAATATTTTGTGATTGAATGTGATGCTTCTAATACAGGTATTAGGGCAGTCTTAATGCAAGAAGGTCGACCCTTGGCCTTCACAAGCTAACAACTAGGTGGGAAGAATCTGGGACAATCTACCTATGAGAAGGAGATGATGGCCATATTACATGCAGTACATACATGGTGACCATACTTATTGGGGCGACGTTTCCAAATCCGCACAGACCATCAAAGCCTTAAATATTTTTTGGAGCAATGCCTATCCTCACCACAAAAAAATAAATGGCTCGCCAAAATGCTGGGATATGATTACGAGATAATTTATAAAAAAAGGCGTGAAAATATTGTAGAAGATGCATTATCCCGCCGATTTGAGGAGGAAAGTACCCTGCTTGCAATTTCCCTTCCCATTCCAGAATGGATTCAAGAGGCTCACAAGGAATGTTTTCACATCCCTGGCTCTCCCAACTCATTAATCAATTGTAGGTAGATCCAAATTCCATAGAGGGCTACTCATGGTGGGATGAGATTCTTCGCTACAAGGACAGAGTCTTAATATCACCAACATTCACCCTCAAAAGCCGCTTTTTGGCGGAGTTGCACTCATCTCCCACTGCAGGACATTTAGGCTTTCAGAAGACGTATGCTCACACTTGAAGATCATTTTTTTGGACAGACATGAAAAAGAAAATTATTACTTTTGTAGCTGAATGCGACGTCTGTTAGTGCCACAAAGGAGAAATAGTCAAATCCCCAGGCACGTTACAGCCATTTCCCATTACGGCCTCAATCTGGACAGAGGTTTCTATGGATTTCATTATGGGTCTTCCAAAGTTAGGAAACAAGTCTGTCGTCGTGATGGTTGTGGATAGACTTTCTAATTATGCTCATTTTTGTGCCCTACCCCACCCTTTTACACTAACTTTGGTCGCTCAATCTTTCATGGATTAGACCTTCAAATTGCATGGCATGCCCACTTCCATTGTGTCTGATCGTGACCCGATCTTCACCAGTAACTTTTGGCAGGAACTCTTCCGGCTACAAGGGACCCAGCTACAACTCAGTACTTCCTATCATCCACAAATTGATGGTCAAACTGAAGTAGTCAACAAATGTCTAGAGACCTACCTTAGGTGTTTCACCTCAGAAAAGCAACATCTCTCGGTACAATGGTTACCTCTAGCAGAATGGTGGTATAACACCAACTATCATGCCACCACCAAAATGACTCCATGTGAAGTAGCTTATGGTCAGCTCCCACCTTCCCCTACTTCTTATATCAAGGGATGCTCAAAGGTACAAGCAGTGGATCAAATCCTACAGAACAACACAGCCATGCTAGCCCACCTTAGAGAGAATCTTCATCAAGCCCAAAACTGCATGAAGCAACAAGTAGATCAACATCACTTAGAACATCAATTTCAAGAAGGGGATCAGGTATTTTTGAGGCTGCAACCATATAAGCAAACATCACTCAAAGACAAGGGTTGTCAGAAATTATCTCCAAAATTATACGGATGTATAAAGTACTTTAGTGCATTGTAGAAGTCGCATACAAGCTAGCGTTGCCACCCACTGTAAAAATCCATGTCTCATGCCTCAAGAAAGTGATTGGGAACAATTGCAGAATTCAAACTAGTCTACCTAAAGTGGATGAAGAAGGGTCAATCTAGCTCGAACCTGAACAAGTTCTTGACACTTGAGAATGGCACCTGCATGGCTACACGATCAAAGAATTCCTCGTCAAGTGGAAAGACACCTCTCCAGAAGACACAACCTGGGAACCAGCCACTATCCTTCAATAATTTTCGCAACTTCAGCCTTGAGGACAAGGCTATTTTTATGGGGGAGGGCATGTTAGGGTCCAACCCTAACCCCCTTATTTATTGTAATAGGATCGAGTCATAGTTATAGTTAAGTAAAGAGTCAATAAAGCCCATATTAATAATTGTAAGTGGTTAACCCACATTTAATGAAGGGACCATAGTTAGTTGCAAATGGGCCATGGTATTAGATAGATGGTATTAATAAGAACCATGGTATTGCCCCATGTTATTGCATGTATGAATCATATATAAAGGATAGAGACTCCCCTCGAGGAGCATCATGTCTTATTTTTTCATTGAGCTCAGCGCTATTGAAGGTTGTCCCCTCGAAGAGGCAAGTGAACATTGCTTTTTGAATAATACAATACTTGCTGTTATTTCTCATTGTTCTATGTTCTAGGTATATTTCTTCGCATATTTGGTATTCTAGTATCATCTTGCAGGTTAAGAGCATAACAGATAGTTGGATGTAACAGTCATAGAGTAGATGAAGAGTTATGAGGATAGTTGAACTATCACAAAGGGGAATGTCAAGGGTCACCTCACCCTTTGCTATAAATAGTCCCTCATAACTCATTGTAAGGGATTTTGGTTAGCCAAGCTTCCGATAAGACTATCTTGGAGAGAGCTTGGATAGTATTGTAATGAGTCTTGGCTTCTTCACTACGCAGAGCTTGTAAATCTCTTTGGAGGATCAGGCAGTTGTGGCTATAACGTTCCACTATTGGAACTAGTGGTTGGAAATGGATGTATTGTATGACTGGAACTTACACTTCTTAATACAACAAGAGCCAACACGTTTCATGCATATGTTTTATTGTATTCTACGCTATCTAGTTTACTCTAAATGATATATGTATTGGTTTTCTAATGCATGCATGTATAACTATCTGTGTATGTATATATGAATCTTTCGAAAATGTGTTGTTGGTTTAACCATCACTTTGGATTGCTTGCTAACTTTTCTTCCATGTTGGGATGTATCTTTGCTCGTGTGTTCCCTTCTTAACTACGTGCTATCACAGGTTTCCAATGGGTGCACTCATCTCAACCCCCATGTGTTAGAACCTCTCATGCACCTTCCTTGGCTTGCCACAACTATCACACCCTTGTTGCCAACATAGCTATCTTACTTGCCTCTATGCAAAATCGCGGTCAAGGCATTACCATAGGACCCACTACTAGGACTCCTACGCCAAATGGTCTGAGGTCTAATTGGGACTTCTTACTGGGGAGATCCCCTGACATGTTGACGGGTCCAACACTGTCAACAAGAAGACACAACACCTCCCATGGAAGATGAAGCTCACTTGAAAGTTCTTTTTAAGGAATCTGAAATTTCACTCCATGTCCTATTAGTGTTCTTGACACCAAAAACTTTGAAATTAACTAGTTACATCAAGCAACAACAATTGATTTTGTTGATTGATAGTGGAAGTACCCACGATTTTATACATAGGAGAGTGGAACAAGACACCAATTGTTATGTATATCCATATCTAATTTTTCAAATTATGATACTAATGGTGGAATAATGAAACATTTGGGATTATGTACAGATGTGAAACTACAAATAGGTGAGTATCACCTCAAAACTCACATGTTTTCCATTGAAGTGGAAAGTTGCGACATAGTTGTTGGGGAAGAATGGTTATGAATTTTGGGACTAGTGACCATGGATTTCAAATAATTTTACATGAGATTCACACAAGAAGGTTACAAAGATACCCTCAAGGGGATTATAGTAAGTTCCCTTAAAGTTATTACCTATCATCATATGGATAAGTTGTTGAAGAAAGGACACTCAAGTGTTATTGTGAAATTTAATACCATACAAATAGTAGACACCTCCACCACCAACTATTCACCCTAATTTTCAGTTGGTTCTCTCTAAGCATAAATAGGTCTTTCAAATTCCACAAGGTTTACCAAATTCACATAGGAATTGTGATCACAGGATTCCCCTAATTCCATAATACAACCACCTAATGTGATTTCTTGTAAGCACCCTTTTGTAGAAAAAGGTAAAATTGAAAATATTATTAAGGAAATTTTGAAGGTAGGAGTCATATATCATACTACTAGCACTTAATCATCACCAATAATTGTGGTGTTAAACAAGGAGGGTACTTGGAGAATGTGTCATGATTTAAAATCTCTTAATAAGTTGTTGATCAAGGGAAAAGTTTCATGTCACAGTTAATGATGAAATTTTGGATGGACTTCATGGATATAAGTTTTCCACTAAACTTGAATTTCATTCTAGCTACCACCATATTATGGAATATGTAGACATCCCTAAGATCACCTTTAATCACATGAAGGTAATTGTGAGTTTTTATTGATTTTTTTTTACCTTTTCAATGATCCTTCAACCTTATAGAGCCTCAGGAACAAGATTTTTTGACCATTTCTCCTCAATTTTGTGCTAGTATTATTTGATGTTATTTTGATCTACACAAACACTTGGAAATACCACACTAATCATGTAAACAAATCCTTGCAACTTCTACAAGACCATTGACTATTTGTAGCATGCTCCAAATGTGATTTTTGTGCTTTAGATTTTTAATACTTGGATGACTTTACAAGTTGGGAGGGAGTATGAGCTAATGCCAAGACATTTGTAGCTATGCAAGATTGGTCCCATCCCAAAACCTTGAAGATATTTCAAGGATTCTTAGGACTTATAGGGTACTATAGGAAGATTGTAAAAACCTATGGGAAAATTTGTGCTTCCTTAACATAACAAATAAAAGAGAATACCTTTTTTTGGATTGAAGTAGAGAAAAAATCCTTGTCAGCTTTAAACTGTTCCACATGCACACCTCCAATAATATTTATGTTAAATTTTATAAAGACTTGTCTTAGAATGTGATGCCTTAGCTAGAGGTATTGGCGTACTACTCATGTAAGAAGGGTGCCCTTTGGAATTCACCCATAACTAGTTATGTGATCACAATTTGTGTAAATTTTCATATGAGGAAGAGACGATGGATATCATATACACCATAGAGACTTGATAATATACCACATTGGGAGACATTCCAGATTCAGACGAAACCTCATAGTTTGAAGTATTTTCTTGAATAAAGGGTATTCTCACAAGAAATACATAAGTGGGCCACCAAGATACTAAGGTATGACTATGTGATTATTTACAAGAAATGTAAAGAAAATTTGGTAGCTAATGGCTTATTTTGTAGTTTGTGGAGGGTGACTCCCTTTTTTCCTTATTTTTATCCATCTTGGGTTGGAATGAGGAAGCCCATCAAGAATGATTAGCAAATGAAACTATCATTCAACTCACCCACAATATTTAGGGAGATTCCAACTATTGTAAAGGGTATACATGAAATGTAGATACATTACCATTATTTTTGTGAGGGAAGAAAACTAAAATCCAATATTTTGTGGTCATTTGTGACACTTACCAAAGAAACAAAGGGGAGATAGTAAAAGCACTAAAGCCACTATAACTAATATCAATCCTAACACACATATGAATTGATATCATTATATATTTTATAGTGGGACATCCAAGGGTGGGTAACAAATTTATGATCATGGTGGTAGTTGACCCTTTCTTCGAATATGCTAATTTTTGTTTGCTGACACATTGATTTACTCCCTCCTTAGTTTCACAAGTCTTTCTTGATTAGTTTTTTAAGACACATGACATGCTTGTTTCCATTATTTTATATTAGGACCCTACCTCAATGGGCGAAATTTGGCAGGAACTATTTAAAATATAGGGTACCCAATTAAAATGAGCACTACATATCCAATCCAATGATCAAACTAAAGTGGTCAAAAAGTGCATAGAATCCTACTTGAGATGCTTCACATTTGTTGGGAAAAATACTAAGAGGGGGAGGGGGGGGGTGTTACACAGTAATTTGTCATTGTCCTCATCTCAGTCCCTCTGCTATGTCATGTATCAAATACACATGTCCATATCTTCCCACTTATGCAAAAAGATTAAACAATGCTCTCTGATGCTGAAGAACTGACCCTTTTTCCTAAGTTTCTGCATCATTGCTAATAAGACATTAAAAGGTGTGATGATCCCTTGTCATGAACTGTCTCATCGCGACACCGTTGCCAGTGTACATGTGTTTCCCACGATGGTGCAATTTTAGGGCTCGACACGAAGCTCCCAACTATTTACAATGATGATTCATCTGAATGCATTGCCTCCTTGCGATGTTGTCACTGATCCTTAGTTCATGACTTGCGATGACCCAGATTTGGCGAATTTGCTTAAATAGTTGGCCTTTTGGGTGTTTCTAGAGCTGGTTGTTGGGTCATTTTGGGTTGCTTTTCCTCCTCTTGGATGGTGGTTCCACCTCTTGTACAACTAGGATAAAGCAAATTTTTTACGCCATTTTATTCCAAACTATGTTGAAGTTGTTAAAGGCTATTAGTAGTTATTAAAGAGGGATACCTCCTTTGTTTGGGATGCCGCTGCATAAGACTCATTCGAGCGACTCAAGGCACTCCTTGTTTTTGCTCCATTGTTACATCCACTTGATTATCACCGTGACCATACTCTTTATCTGGCCGCCGCCGATCGCACCAATGGCATGGTTTTGGTTCAAGACGATGATGTTGGTGCCGAGCATGTTGTCTATTATCTCAGTCGCAATTTTCTTGACATGGAAACTTGATATTATTATGTTGAGAAGCTTGCATTGGAAGCCATTCATGCTATCCAATGTTTCCGTCGTTATATACTATTGCGTACAACAATAGTGATTTCTGACTGCAACCCGATGACATACATCTTGTCACGTCAGTTGTTGGGGGGAAAATACTCGAAATGGATTGTCATCATTCAAGAGTTTGATTTGGAGTTTACTATGGCCAAGTATAAGAAATACCTCATTTTCACTGAATTTTTCTGCTCGCTACCATCTGCTACCGCACCCTCTTGGTTAGAGGACCATATTTCAGACGAGTCTTTGTTCTTGATTAGCACCCTCAATCCTTGGTATGGGGATATTATTGTCTACCTTCAGATGTCGTATTTTCATCCTGATTTGTCCAAGGATGCTCGGTTACATATTCTCCATCATTCTCAGCCTTATTGCATTATCAAGGACACCCTATACCGTCTCGGCATTGACTTTGTTCTCCGCCATTATTTAACGTTCGAGGAAGCCAAACGAGTTTTGAATGACTACCACTCTGGCACCTATGGTGGTCATATGTCTGGGTATGCTACTGCCCAAATATCCTCCATGCTGGTTATTTTTGGTCATATATCTTTAAGGATTGCATTCTTGCCATCCGTTATTGTCATGCATGCCAAATCTACCAACGAAATATGTGTGCGCCTCCCTCTCCTCTGCACCCTATCATTACCGTCAGCCCTTTTGCGAAATGGGGCATTGATTATATGACTTGCAACCTTCACTCGATCGGGGTGCATGGGTATATCATTGTTGCCATCGATTATTTTGCGAAATGGGCCAAGGTGATGCCCACATTATCTAATGACGGTAAGGCAGCGGCTCAATTTTTATTCAATCATGTAATTTCTTGATTCAAGTACCTCAAGCTATTATCACTGATCATGGTTATCATTTCTTTGGTCATATGATGACTGAGTTAGAAACCCAGCTAGGCTTGCATCATGATACTTCGACGTTGTATTATCCTCATGCCAGTGGCCAAGTAGAAGTCGTCAACAAAGTTTCGGTTACAATGCTTTAGCGTACCATTGGTATGCACAAGTCTAACTGGCATTTGATGTTGTTTTCTGCTTTATGGGACTACTATACTTCAGTGAAGGATGCCACCAGATTCACCCCATTTCAAATGGTTTACGGTCTGGAGGCTACCCTCCCGATTGAATGCAAGATCCCTTCTCTTAAACTAGTTGTCGAATTGCTCACAAACACTACTTCGGTAGAAGAACGCCTTCTTTACGTAGAGCGGTTAGACAAGACCCATCAAATAGCCTCTTTAGTCATTGAAGCACAGGAGAAGAGAGTGAAAACTCACTTTGACCAAATTGTTACTGTTATGAAACCAACTCAAGAAAAGATAGAAAAGATAGATCAACGCCTTAGAATTTAGCCTCTTCGAGGGGGCAACCTCCTTTACATTACATAAATGAACAATTCTTGGATGATTTAAATGACAAAACCTCCTTTCTATATATAGGAGTCTAAGGAGTCAACAATATAATGTAGCCGACCTAACAATAATAATATAAAGCCACAAAAATAACAATAGAGGGATTCTATGGGGCACA
>APFE030451629.1:0-12215 GCA_000404065.3 Pinus taeda | reverse complement strand
AAAATTAATGCCATTAAAGTATATCAACTACATTTCCTAATATAACACATAATTATTTAATAAATTGGTAATGCACATTTTCCTAAAATATTCTGCTAATATATTATATGATATAATCCAAAAAGATATAAGAATATTAGTTTAGTGTATTTCTGCTAATATATTATATGATATAATCCAAAAAGATATAAGAATATTAATTAAGTGTATTTATGAAAAGAAAATTGGTTCAATATTTTTATTGAGAAGAGTTTTATTGCATTTTTTTTGAAAACATTAGTATTATACATATGTTAAAAAGTATTTTTATTAAATTATTTTAAGGAAACATGTTATTGTAAATTTTAGATCTCTAAAGCATGAAGCAACACTTGATTTCCATTTAACAAATGTTGTGTTATCGCCATTTAACAAATTTTCCGTTTCTGGACACAACTGCTATGTTTCTGGACAAATGCTCAGTTTATTACTATGATTCGATTCCGTTTCTGGACACAACTGCTCTGTTTCTAAACAAATGCTCAGTTTATTACTACGATTCGAGATGAATTCAGAACGGATCTGGTTATTCAAATCAGTGTTAACAAACTTGCTTAAATAAAACTAAAATCCTCAGTATAAGATTGTGAGAGCACCCTTTATCACTCAAATTAAGGTGAGAGCAGCCTTTATCACTCAAATTACTATCCTCTTCTATATATATGTTAATATAAATAATATTAGTTAATTACATTTCTTAATTTTTGATGATGGTATTCAATAGTATAATATTTGATTAGTTATTTAATTTTTGTGATGAAAACTTTATATTTTTAATGTTCTTATTTTTCTAATTTAAACTAAGTTATGGCATTCAACAATACAATATTTGATTAACTATCTATTTTTAGTGATGAAAATTTTACTTATTTATTGTTCTTATTTTTCTAATTTAAACTAAGATGCAGGTATGTTGAAATGTGCAACAAGAAATGCTAAAAATAGCATTGCTCTAAAGAGCGCTATAAATAGCAGTTCAACCATTGGCAATCTCAGCGACAATGGGTGAAAAGTGAAAGTGCTAAAAATAGCTTTTCTAAAAATAGCATTTCGGGATTCCTTCTTATTTTAGTCAGTCCCTGGACTAAACATAGAAAGTAAAATTGGAATTTGATATCAACAACAATTTGAAAATTAATTAATGAATTCATCTTGAGTTAATTAGTTAAGGAAAATCAAACTTGAAGTACATGTGGGGACATGCAAGAGTTTCTTCATTAATTGAGGAATTTAACTTAGTTTAATTTAGTCAAGTCTAGTTAGATTGATTTAACAATTTGTTAAATTAATGAGAGTTCAGTTAGTTAATGCTTGCATGCATGTAACTACTGTATTTCAGATAATTGAGTATTCACTCATGGATAACTCATGCATGTTAGTTCAGTCAGACGCCCAGTTGAAATCAGATGGAGGGACAATGTACTATCAGTTGCTAGAATATTCCTTGCATGCAGAAGGAATATTATTCCTTATGGATTCTGCAGTTGTACCTGAGGTTATAGTGAGTGTGATGAGGCCAATTCACACATGTGATATCATTGGACCCCAATCAAAACTGTGCAAGGACATAGGAGACTTGGAGGGCTTGAGGAAGATATATTCTATGTCTGTTGAGTCTGTGAGCTGTATTGTTTGACTAAGAAAGAGCACGATAGCTTGAGAATTGATTCTTTTTGTAACTTGAACAAGATTTCCACTTGTATGATAACACAGAGTTGGGGTTTTCGGCTAGTGCTTTCCCCAGTAATATATCTTTTGTGTTCATGCTTGATGATTCTCATATCTGTTTAAGCTTCTGCAAAGTTTATGGTAGAAGTAGATCTAGTATTATGCTTTAGGACATTGCATATATTAGGAGATCTATAGTGAAATTTCAATAGGTACTAGCTACTATGTAGCCCTTGTTACATAATATCATAATCTATAGTGAAATTTCAATAGGTACTAGCTACTATGTAGCCCTTGTTACATAATATCATAGCAAAATCGTAGTTATTTACATAAGAGAATCCTACCAAACTGAGGTAGTGTCAATATTTTGCCTCTCTACCATTTTGATAGCATTGGCTAAGGAGATTTGTATAAGATGAACCAATTATTGTTTTAAAATTAAATTATTATCCTTAAAATTATAATATTTTATTTTTATTATATTAAAAAATTTCTTTTTAAAATCTTTTAATTTATACTGTTTTTTTAATGATTATCGCCTCATGCTCTCCAGCTTAGTAGGGAGAGATCTGTGTTGTTTGTCATATCTTTTACTTTTAAACAATTTAATTCCATAAATTTAATAAATTAAGAAAAATAAATAAAATAATAATTATTATTTAGTAAACATTTTGAATCTATCAATTTATATAAAAATAAAATTAAAATAAAAAATAAATTATTATTATATTATACTATAATTATAATTAATTATAAAAAATGAGATGGTTAAAAAATCTATCCATCTTAATTCGGATCTACCAAGGTGCAAACTCTTTCAAAGTAAAAAAAAGATTTGTCCCTCTAGAGTTGGTAGATCCAAAGTTAATATAGATCTAGGTTGATTTAAATGTAATGTTTATATGTATAATATTTTTTTTTTTTTTATTAATGTTTGTTTCTAAATGTTATATGTATTTTTAAATTTATTTTTTTTTGATGTTATTTTTAGATTTTTATTTTTTTTTTCTTATTTATTTATTTAATTATATAATTATTTATTTTTTTTTATTTTTGAGTAATAATTTAAGAACATAATTTGAATTTTATATTCGGGGACTTATGAACAGTGAAAAATACCATTTTTATTAATTCATAATTTTAATTTGAAAACAAACTTGTTTTTATTAAAAAGATGTTTTTGTTAAATTATTAATGCAATTTCAAATATGTTAAAATTTAGCCCTCATACATTACTGATCACACTACTTTATTTTTATTATTATTTTTATATGGGAATTGATTTTTATATTTTTTAAAATTAAAATAAGTAAGTATAATTACTATCTAAAGATTACGAGTTCAATTCTGGAAAAGCTTTCCCTTTCTCTATTCCACAATCTTGCCTTGGCTTATAACTCAACATTTTCTCGACTCTGAATGCTGGTGGACTTTCTTATGATTGGGAAAGATACCTACTTTGTCGTTTCCATATTTCATTGGGAAATATACCTACTTTGTCATTTCGATATTTCTCTTCAAACACAACTCTGTGATGATGAAGTCAAAGACGTTATCTGAATGAGACACCGAATGCGCGGAAAATTCGTTGCATTAGATGAAGTCAAACACGTTATTTGATGGAGACGCTGAATACGCGGAAAATGAAGTCAAACAAAGTAAGGGACCACATTGTAAAAGTACATGGGTGGCACTCAATGAGGAGGTATTAATTATTAATATAAAAATTGTTACAAGAATACAATTAGAAAGTTGTACCATTATCTATGATTTATTTTGTAAATGTACAATACCTAACTACTTATTGCTACAATACTTGCACATTCTAACTCTTGAAGCATCCATGGAACAACCTCCTATAGTTCCCTTTCCTCATAATAGCTCAATCTGAGTATGGCGTTACCATGTCTTAAGTCTTAAACACTTGGCAAGTTGTCGAATTCCATTGTATAGAGTCCCTAAGACTTTGCCAACATTTGCATTGTTCATTATATTAAAATCCATACTTAGCACCTCAATACTCCATATCCACTTGATGAATGATGACTCTATAGTAAATTAGTGCCTTTGCACTTACTTGCATCCTCTTTATAGGTGGAATATGCCTTGTTTTTTCCTTCTTTTGAGGTGTCTTTCATTGTGCCAAAGGTCGAAGTGGACCAAAACATTCAATAAATTCCATGAACATCCACTAACTTAGTCTGCATTGGATCATGTATTACTATCCAACATTTCCCACTCTCATGCATCCAACAACTCCAACAATCCGACTTAAGCAATGTCGAAAGGATTCATACTATTCGAATGAACCTTCCACCCTCTTCGTTTTTACTCTAATATCTTGAATTCCTTGCTTGCTCAAGCAATCATCCATTACTTTGGCCACTACTATCACTATCAAGTCCATTATGTCTTCAAGCCTAGCAAACTTCTCTTCCTGCACCATCATTGAACCACTATACATGGAAGGTTGTGCAAGAATCTCTCTTAAAGCTCCATCTATTGATATTCCATCAAGTCCAAAATATTTGAGTCCTCTTGGTATGGATCCCAAGGAAGAGAAACATTGGAGAATGGGGGGATATTAGTGTTGTCCAACATTAGAGTGTTAAATAAGTAGTTAGATTTTAATATTAAGTAAAGAGGATGACATGTCAAATTTAATCATTTCCATTTTGAAATTTATATAAAAGAATGCTCTTACTATGGAAGAAACTTATACTCGATTTAATATGATATTTGGTTTTGCATTCTCCTCAATTATGCATAACTTGGTATTATAGCAATGTTCTTATAAGAAATTTTAGATCTTTATAGTCTACTAGCTTTTGCAATCACCATAAGGAATTTGTTCCCTTATTCTATAGACTTTCATAGCCTACTATGTACTATGTTACCATGACAAGAAGACATGAAACAAAGATTGGAAGTTTCACATTCAAGAAACAAGGAGAAAGAAAACACCAAGAAAAATATGAAAACATTAAACAAAGCATTCATCATCAACATTCATTATTTACATAGGTGAAATTGTAATGATCACATTTAGCCATAGTGGATTAGTAAAAGAAAAGAGTATAATGTTTCCTTTTCTATCACATTTGGCATGAACCTTAACAATATCAAACCTCAACCTTATTTAATTTATAAATAGAAGGATAAACACTATATTTAGACGCATACAATATGCACTTGTAAATTGTTTTCTTGTCATGATAACTCATAAAACTCCACAAATTAAATAAAGTATGAAGGTATATATTGGGAGGGGCAACAAATTCAAGTTGTGGCCAATATTATTTTGCGAGTGGAAATAAAAAATCAAGGTGGGCGACCCAACTCTATATCTTCATAGAAGAATCATACCAAAATCATTTGATTAAATAAGAAAAAATGTAAAAAAATAAATGAGTAGCTTCATCAATACTCATCGCATGATCATACAAAGGATTTATCTAAAGATGGGGTTTGATGCAAGATTTCAAAAATTCATCACCAAAAATTGTTGAGTAGATGCATGTTCTTTCCTAAGACAAACATTTGACTGAGAATTTCAAATAACTCTTTGCCTCACATATAGAATGTGGACTCATCAAAGATAGAAAATGTGTAAAAAACTACTGCATACCCTAAAAATTGCATGACCAAAGAATTATAACCAAATTTCTAACTGAGAGACCAAACAACAAAATCCTTTGGGAGTCAGTGAGCACATAATAATTACCTTGATAATGCTTCAATGAAATAATATTGTGGGAATGTGAAGCTTGGAAAAAATGCGGGAGAGTCAAAGCGACTAGAGTTACAGAAAACAACAAGGTTCGTCTCTAATGGAGGGCGGTAGAGGAGGGAGCTCGGTTCCCTCCTACGAAGACGTTGTTGCTAGCAGAAGTAAATCATTGATGGGGAATAGCAAAGGTTGTACGAATGAAAGGATCAAGGATAATGAAAAGGAAACAGATGGGACCAAAACCAAGGAAAATAGCAACACAAAGGACAGAGAGGAAGAAGACAAAAGTTAGGGTTCAAGAGACAAAAAAAAGGACCTTGCAAACCAAAAGCAAAAATCACTCCTAGAGTAATATTAAATGATCCTGCTCTGTAGGCCCATAGGGAACACATGGGGACCTACGCCATTATCTGTAAATTCATGGGACTATGGCCCACTGAAAAAGCTTTACAAACCTGGATCAATTGTCACTGGAAACCCAAAGGAAGCATTGACTTACATCTTGGGTCAAAGGGATTCTTCACAGTGGTGTTCTCAAACATCGAAGATAAAGATAGAATATTCGAAGGAGGACCCTACTTTTTTGCAGCAGCCAGTCTCTATATGAGGCCATGGAGGATGAACTTTGTCCCAGAGAGGGAGAATTTCGCTTCGGTTCCAGTTTGGGTAAGGATCTATTCTCTACCTCTTGATTATTGGGAAACTGAATCACTAACTGCCATTGACAATAAACTAGGATGTTTTGTCAAAGCTTCTGAAGCCACAAGAAGAGGAAAATACACCTCCTTTGCAAGGATATGTGTGGAAATGGATCTATCAGGAGCGCTTCGGGATGAAGTTATCCTGAAAGTTTTTTATGAGGAGTGGGTGCAGACAATGGACTATGAGCATATCCATTTCAGATGCCATAGATGCCATGAACGTGGACATCTGTTCAGAGACTACCCTCTCAGTAAAGCAGACAACAAAGGTAAACTTAATACAACAAAGGACACAGAAAACTTTCAAAAAGTGGCAAGTAGAGGAAAAGGAGGAAAAAAGGGGCTAAAGAAACAACATAATGAGGGGCAGAAGGTCAGTTAGAATAAGTTTCAAGTGCTGGAAGAGAATGAAGAAATCACAAGAGAGAACCAAGATCAGGAGGAAGGTGCTAATGAAAAAGAGAAAGAAGAGGAAAATAAACAATCTCAAGATATTGGTTCTCAAAAAGAGGTGATGATAAGTGAAACAGAAATGGAGATGGACCAGGAAATGACCCAAAGTGAAACAGATCTGGAAGATCATGAACTAAAAGAAATTCTCGATAAGGAAAACCTGGATCTGGAAGGATTCTTGATGCAAGGAACCAAAGAAGGAATAGATTCACTGCCTTAAGAAGAATGCAACAGAATACAACAATTGTTTTTATGAAAAAATCAGGAAAGAGGGCTGGATAAAGGTAAAAATATTCACAAACACGAGTGCAGAGGGGTGAAAACAATGAAATCAACTCCAGGATTAGCTACTAGAAATCCAGGAAAGAAGAGGGGTAGGAAAAAGCAAAATGAGCTCTTGATGGTGTGTGGAAAGCTAATGATAGATTCGGGTAAGATGAAAGATCTAACCAGTTACTGCTTTACAAATCTTTAATTATGAAGTTCATATCTTGGAATATTAAAGGTCTAGGTAGTAAAATAAAACAAATAATGCTTAGTAACAGAATGAAACTAGCAACGCCAGACATAATCTTCATTCAGGAAACAAAATTCTCCAATCAGAAATTAAAACAAATCCACAGCAAATGGCTTAACAGATTTAAGTTTCTAGAAGTTAAAGCAGAGAACACAGCTAGGGGCATTCTCACTCTATGGAACCCCCAAAAAGTCAACATAATAGATGCAGAGGCATTGAGAAATTATTTATCAATTATCATTCAACCAGTGGGGGTGTCGGACACCTTCCTGGTTACGAATGTTTATGGTCCTCAACGAATAGATGAGAAACTAAGATTTCTTAACTCCCTGGTAGATCTTAGAAGCAGACATGAAGAAATACCTTGGGTCATGGGAGGAGATATTAACATGATTAAATCTCTTTCGGAAAAAAAAGTAGGTACCAGAATGCTAAGTAAAGATTCAGTAGCGTTCCAATCCTTCACAGAAGATATGAAACTGGTTGACTCTGAAACGCATAACGACCTTTTTACTTGGAAAAACAAAAGAGGAGGTGATGCCCAGGTTGCCTCCAAGTTAGATAGATTTTTGATCTTAGAGGAGCTGATGCTCACTAATAAAGAAATAACTGCCAGAGTTCTCCCCTTTAGAGGCTCTGATCACTGGCCGATTCAATTAGAAATCAAGGGGATAGATTCTCCTAGGAATAGACCCTTTAGATTTGAGAATATCTGGCTCTCCCACCCATATTTCATCAGCAACATTGAAAAATGGTGGTACGAAGATCTGCAGATCCACAGCACTAAAATGTTCCTCCTTCATAAAAGACTAAAGCGCATAAAACTCAGACTCAAAGAATGGAACAAGAAGGATTTTGGTAACATTTTCGCAGACAAAAAATTAGTGGAAGTTAAACTAAAGGAACTAAACCAAGCATTGATCATAGATGGTTTTGATAAGTTCAAAAGTGAGCAAGCTGATAAACACAATCAAGAATGGGAGAATTCATGCAAACAAGAGGAAATCTTTTGGAGACAAAAGTCTAGAGTTCAATGGCTCAAAGAAGGTGAATGAAATACCAAATTTTTCCACAGATCCACCATGGCCAATAGAGCACACAATAGAATCTCTTCGATATTGAATGAGAATGGGGAGCTTCATACCTCTCATAAGAATATCGATGCCGTGTTGGTTCAGCATTTCAGAGGCATCACTAAGGAAAATAATCTTGATACAGAACAAAGCATTAAGGAAATTACAAAACATATCCCTAAAATGGTGTCCAGAGAGGATAATTTTAACTTGAATAAACTAGTAACCGAAGAAGAAGTTAGTGAGGTTATCAAAGATATGCAAAATGGCAAAGCTCCAGGTCCAGATGGTTTTAATATAGACTTTTTTGAGGCCTGCTGGAATGTTGTCAAACAGGATCATTCTAAAAGCCCTCAACACCTCCTTCATCTCCCTGATGCCCAAACAGGATTCAGCCCTGACTCCTGATAAGTCCAGACCCATTGCTTTATGCAATGTGGTTTACAAAATTATATCCAAAATTTTGTCCAGCAAACTCAAACCTCTTCTTCCTTCTTTAATTTTAGGGAAACAATCTGGTTATGTGGAAGGAAGAAAAATCCTAAACAACATTATTCAAGCCCACGGGGTAGTTCATACACTAACCAACAAAAGGAAGGCTGGTATGATCATGCAATTAGATATTGCAAATGTGTATGACAAGGTGAACTGGATTTACATGAAGAAGGTCCTTATTGCTTTTGGGTTTGATCACCACTGGGCCAGATGGGTTATGGCTCTAGTTACTTCTTCCAACTTTTCAATTTTGGTGAATGGCTCACCCTCAGTGATCTTCACTCCTTCCAGAGGCCTCAGGCAGGGAGACCCACTCTCTCCCTTTCTCTTCATCCTCATGATGGAAGGACTGGGCAGATCCATTAAACAAGCCAAAGTCTTAGGAAAGATCAAGGGTCTCCAATTAACGCAGAATGGTCAAGAAATGACTCACCAACAATTTGTGGATGACACCATGCTGCAGGGTATCCCCACAATCAAAGAAACTACAACGTACAAACAAATCCTAAATGAATTTGCCTTGGCTACAGGTATGAAAGTTAATCTCTCCAAATCATTATTTTTTCTTAAATACTGACATTTCAATTCTGAGGAATATCTCTAGAATTCTAGGCTTTCAAAGGGATTCCCTCCCTTTAAAGTATTTGGGAATCCCCCTTACAGCTATACCATTGCTCAAAAAAATGCAAGACAAAGTAAAAAAAATGGACTTTCAGATCGTTGAACCTAGCTGGTAGGTTGATTCTAACAAAGGTTGTTCTGCAATCTATCCCTGTTTTCTTTTTATCAGCCCTTCCAGCTCCCAAAGGGGTCTTACAACAATTCAGGAATATCTAGAGAGACTTTCTTTGGGGTAAGGAGGAAACAAGGAAGAAATGGGCCCTTGTTTCTTGGGATAAAATCTATAAACCCAAAAGTCACGAAGGTCTAGGCTTAGATGATCAAGAGATTCTAAGTAACGTTTTCGGAGCCAAGCTCTGGTGGAGGTGGGTTAAAGAACTAGACGCTCAATGGGCTAAAACCTGGAAATAAAAATATGCAAGTTTCTGGCAAACAAGTGATCTTATAAAAATGTCTGGAAACATAAAAGGCTCTTACATCTAGAATAAAGCCAAGGAAAATAGAAGCCTAGTTCAAAACAACAATTTTTGGGAAATCAGAGCAGGAGATCTAGCTCTCTTTTGGGAAGAAAAATGGCAACAAGAACCAATGCTGATAAGAGAGTACTTTATGAGCCTCAAGCATGAAACCGATTCCCAAGGATTAATAAAAGCTAAAGACTTTTGGAATCTTCCTCATGACTCCGGAAAGTGGAGAAACTGTAGAAAAATAGACTGCAGAGAGGACAACCCCATAAAAATAAAAGCAGAGGAACTCATGAGCATGTTAAAAAAAAGGAAGATCTTGGTAATAGATGGGCAGGATCAGTTAAGATGGGGCCTCAATAAACAAGGCACCTTTAATATTAAGGAAGAAAAAAGAATTATCCTGAACCTAGATCCCTGTGTTTTGGTGAATTTCTGGCAACAACTTTGGAGCCACCAAGGATGTATGAAGATCAAGCTTTTTATGTGGTTAGTTCATCAGAAGAAAATTTTAACTTGGGACAATATTCAGAAGAGGGGGGTTATTGGGCCTTTTAGATGTCAGTTATGTGAAGCTCAAGAGGAGACAACGGAGCCTATTCTCAACAGCTACACCTACACCACCTGGCTATGGGATTATTTGGACACCATTTTTCAATAGACAGACAGAGATAAGGGTAGTATCATTAATACCCTGAACAAGTGGAGAAAAAACTTTTCGAAGTATGAGATCCTTAATTTGGCCTGGACCTTTACGCCAAGCTTCATTATCTAGAATGTTTGGAAAGAAAGGAATAAAAGAATTTTCAAGGAAGAAAAAACCACTCCTCTTCGCCTGATGGATCTGATCTTTAATAGATTAAGGAGACAATTTCTACCACTGTGCGCATTTATCCCAAGAATCCTCCCACAGAGAATGATTTGAGAACTCTTAGGTATCTGGGAATGCAAGACATCATTAACTGTGGACTTAGCAGAAAGGAAAGAGATTTGGAAACAGAAAAGGAGTTTTGGCATCCTCCATCGAAAGGTTATTTGAAATGCAATATTGATGGTCCTTCAAAAAGTAACCCTGGAACAACAGGTTATGGAGGGGTGTTAAGAGATGAAGAAGGAAACATAATCTTTATATTCCACTGCCATTTATGCATATCCGCCAATAATATGGCTGAGTTAATGGCATTGGAACAATGTCTAGAGCTTCTTAAACTTAATCACAACTCAAATGTCATTATTGAAGCAGACTCAGAAATCTCTATAAATGCGGTTAAGAGAATCAGTTGTGGAACAGTGCCAGAAAGGGTCTCAAAACAATGGAGACTAATACAAGTGTACCAAATAATTCAAAAACATCTCCTGAGTCTTCGAACTGTTAGCTTCAATCATGTTCGACAAAAATCCAATAAACTAGTGGATTTACTGGCCAACCAAGGAGTGATTAATTCAAAATGCAAGATTGAGATGAAGTGGCCGGAGACGCCTGAGGGCAGATTAAAAGCTCTCTGCAATGAAAAAGCAGTAGAGGACAGAGAAATTTTTAGACATTGGGCCAGAGGGGAAGGCACGGAATGAAGCTTTATAAGCAAGTTCAAATACAGTACTTCGGTGGGTACCTTGAAGAAGGGCAAACTCAGAGAGGTTGCATTATCCTTTGGTGTAAGTTAGCCAGTCTCTTTTCCTTTGAATTGCAATACAATGTTTAATTTACAGTCAGCGGATGTTTCCGATGCAAGTTCCGAAGTAAGCTTTCGTGGGAAGGACGATTGGATCTTTCTAGCAACGGAAATTCTCCTGCAATCCTCTTACGGAATGGAAAACCAGGCTTTAAGCGGTTTCCAGGCGATCGCTAGACTTTTGAAAGGTAAGTGGTATAGGATTTTTGAGAGCGATTCCACTAGGCTCTCAACACACGGCAAGGGTGCGGTAAGAAATACCACCCTCCATCGCATCTTAAGGCTCGAGCATCTTGGCTATGCAATTTTTCTCCGAGCCGTTCATTTTTGTAGAGGGACTCGACAGTTAGATTTGGACATGCAATTTTGTGGGGCCGCTAGTACTATCAAGCTATGCGAGATAGTGATGGAAGGATCAGCGGAGTTTGACTTTGGGTTAAAAAATCATAACGGTTAACCGAGGATACTATTTGAAAGGTTGGCTTGTCCTTTAGTAGAATGGAGGGTCATATCTATGGCAGAATGCCCTTGATATTTCCAGAGTCCATGATAAAGTCAGGTTTTTTGTATATATTGTAACATTACTTTTGGTTTATTGGAATAGAAGGATCATCTCTTGCTTCAGCGAAAAAACGAAATAATATTGTTATCTACTTGACCACCTTGCTATGTGCCTCCTGTCATGCGGAAAGAGTTATTTTTGCGGACAAACCTAACCTCCCTAGGAGTCTAAGACTCTCTAGTGACAAACAAACCAAACAAGAGCAATCCTTCTCTA
>APFE030451627.1:0-15145 GCA_000404065.3 Pinus taeda | reverse complement strand
AATCCATGGTTTAAATTACTTATTTCCTCGTATGCATATATTTATGCTTGTTTCCCATAAAAACAAATTTTCAATGTTGATTTTGTTATGAAATTGTCAAGTGTTTTAAGGTATTGCTTTATAATTTGTCTATTAGTTTTTTCATCTCTTACTAACACCAAAGCAATCGCTGAAAGAAACAATGGTAGGGGCATAGGGAAGATGTACATGCAGGAAGCGAAGATATTTTAATGCTCAACCAAAATATTTTAATGCTTAGAAAATGTATTTTAATATTAATGCATAAAAATCTAGAACTTTAGCAAATGCTTCGGCATCTCAAAGATGAACTAGATATCGTAAGAACATTATCATAAGAGTTATTGAAAATCATGAATAGATGAACCAATTATTGATTTTGAAAACATAATCAGTACAATCATTAATTCCCAAAAATAATGGTAAATTAATAGAAAAAGTTTTATCAACTTTTTTACTATTTGCTGAATAGATTTTGAAATTTTGCATATGCTAAATATTATGTATTGTAATACTATTGACATAATTAACACAAAGAATCATATCAAACTATTCTAGATTACAGATCTATGTATAGATACAATATGTTGTATAAGTTATATCGGTTTAGAAAATTGTTTGAGCTTTGTATAATGAGTTATTTGGATATTTGTTTAAATATTGTATGGAATAAACATTTAAACAAGAAAAAAATGACAGTGTAATACAAAACATACAGCGGAAAAAATAATAAAATACAAATAAAAATAAATATTAAAAATAAAATAATAAAAATAAAATAAAATAAAATAAATTATATATATTAATAAAAATAAAATAAAATAAAAATAAATAAAATAAATAAATAAAAATTAATTAATTCATTGGATTATGTTTATGTACAATCTCATAGTAACATTTTCTTTGGTAAAAAAAATCATATTGTTGTTGTGATGAGTAGATTGCTAATCTTGTTTGCATGGGTATAATATATTGACTGATAATGTGAAATCAAATCACAAATGTCCAGTAAAACAAAAGAGATATGAGGATGTATGGTAATGCAACGAGTGAACACTATGTTGTTGCAGAATTCCTTAATAATGTAACCAAGGAAACCAATTAGTGTATAATTATAACTATGTTTTGATGATATATCATAAATGTGCCATGTATTTCAAAGTTTCTCAAGATTTCAATAACATATGTTTTGTCTACACAGTATTGGTTGTAGGAAATTTCTTGTAGCACAGGTAATACTTTTTCTAGTTTGACGCCCCTCAAAATACACTATTTTTCATTCTTGTCAGTTTCATGCATGATGCAATTTAGATGATGAAAATAAAGAAAGCCAGAGCGCTTCTTGTAGGAAGTGCAATGAAGCATAGTATTATTTATAGTTCTAGCACTTGTGATTGGAGTACTGCATTTTTCCTATACAGTTTCGAATGACATCATATATATGCTAACCGTTTTTAGATATCCTTGAAAATGATGTAAAATTAATATAGAAAACATATATTTAGTAACATGAAATCAAATTATTTTCTTATTTTTTCTCTTTATCAACTTACTATGCATATTCTGCTTGGCGAGGAAAGAAACTTTGTTAGACTGACAACTTTTTTTCCATGCATTCACTGCACAAATGAACATTGAATGTGATGTACAAAAAACTTTTTCTTGTATTTTAATTATATTTTTGAGAAATATTCATGGGAAAACATTTTGTTGCAAATGTCTTTGAATTAAACACATGTTGAAACAATTTTATCATGTACTTAAACCTGTTGCATATGCAACATTTGTAAAAAATACATGAAAGTTATATAATAGATGATGAATAATTTTTTCGCAAACATGGAAATATAAAAACCTACATATGTGTAGCTTGTTTTCTATTTCAATGAATGTTGTAAAAATAAAAAATTTAAATAAAACAAAGCTTACTGTATCTCTGTCCTATTCTCCATTGTCGTCTTTGATTTCCAGAACATATTACATTGCCAAAATTACAATATCTATGATTGTGCCTACTAGAAAGACATTACCATTGTGTGATAGATTTGTATTTGTCATGTTTGGAAAAAATCGGTACTCTACATAAACAGAAAAAAGGTATTCTACGCTGCTAAAATTATTTAGATAAATAGTTTTCTCACAATCACCACAATTGTATTTATGATTTGGAATAATTTCGAAATACTTAATAGAAATGTTGACATTTGCAATAAGCATTGACTCATGTTGTTCAATTAACGATGTTGGCACAAGAAATATTATTATCATTTATGTTTTCTTATATTTTAAGTCCGTACAAAATATTTATTTTGACTTAATTGTTTTGTCCAAAAATGTTCAATATGTGACCAAGACAACACCATGAATTTGTTTTTCCAATTATATTTTTGTCAATATCTTTGACAACAATGACATTGACTCAAAATGCCTTTTCCTAATTTTAACCTTTAAATTAAAATAATTTTATTTTTTTAAGGGAAAAAAGCAAAGAATAAAAAAATGAATGCCAGTAAAAAAGCGGAAAAGGAAAAAAAATTGATATAAAGTTAATTGATTTTTACGCAAAAGTACATATTTGTGTTTACCTATTCAATAGTTTTAGTTGATTCTATTTTTTTTTATTGCAATATTGGTTTCTGTGGTACTGCTCATTGCTATGTCCACACTGTCATTCATGTCTACTGTGACATCATTTGAATTCGATAACTTTTTCCTGTTCACATATATTACACTGAAACCACTGCTTAGAAAAACACTATAATTGGTACTAACAATTGTCTAATGTAAACAAAATAAGATAAAGAAAATTCATCAGTAATGTACACAAATACTAGATGGATTTTAGTTTTAGCAAATACGAAAGTCTTATAGAAACGTTCAAAGTACTTTTTTCCTTGTAATTGTTGTCCTGAATATGAATGTCTAAGTGTCATATGTTTCCTGGAAATTAAAAAAAATGTTTTTAGTTATAGTACGTTAAAAAATATGGCCCAAAAACAATGGGAGCACAAAAAAAAAACAATGACCATAACAATAGTTGCATTGTGCAATGAAAATATAATCAAAGTACAATAAATAAAACAGAAACATGCCTCTTAGAAGAGTTATGATTGTCCTTAATCATATTTGTTATGCTTGTATTTATTTTTTCTGCTATAACAATATGAGTTAGATAAAATACAGAAAAATAAGAGTTTCTAATTCCATAGCACGAAATTACTTCAAAAATAAGAACTATATAACATTAATGTATTTTTTCCAAACATTTTTAGAATGATCACATCATATAGTATTTAAACTTTATACATCATTACAAGAGGACTGTCATTAATGCTACATCTTTTGCAGTTTCGTTCTAAATGATAGTCACTCACGATCTACAATTTTGAGAAAAACTCCAGACGAAAATTCTATTTATAACCAACTCTTATGGATTTTGTTTTTAACATGTATGCTAAAAATATTGCATGATGAACACATGACGAATGTGTCCATGGACAACACAAAAGTTGTATTTTGACATTAGCATATGAATATTAAACATATGTATTAGAAACTTAAGATAGTTGGATTGGTAAATATTAAAAATAATAATGTTAATAACAATAATAATAATAGGAAAAAAATAGTGTTGGACTATCGATATTTAAATTTATTACCTTTCCTTTAGAGGAAAAAAGAATCAATGCCACGTGTTACTAGATGAATTTACATAGTTGTTTTGTTTTGTTTTTCTTCCCACTAAGAAAGCATGTCAGTTTAGAATAACTTCTATAGCCCAATTGTGAAGAGTATTAATTCTTTTTTGAACTTTTGAACATTAAATGTTTATCTATAAAAGTAAATAATTAGTGGTTTTCCTTGGCGTTTAACACAAGCATGTATTCGATGAATTGACATACACACCTCATATTTTGCATAGTCAAAATTGTGCACAATGAAAATTAATAATAATAACAAATTAACATTAATAGTTTAATCTTCCAAAAATACCATATTTAAATTTTATTACCACCAAATAAATTTTTTAATATAAAAGCTCAAAATAGTGAAAGCTCTGCATAGTAAAATGGTTAGCACATACTTTGTTTTCTCACACATAACTCGTTTTCTAGTTTTTTCCTTTTATCGTTAATAGAAAAAACATATTCTTCTAATATAACAAAAATTCATTTGTGTCATATTTCACAAGAAATTTCCCACAGAAGCCCACAATAAAAACCTTGCTCCTTTCAGTAGGATGTTTTATTAATTGATAAGTATTTTGGCTTTTTTATTGATAATATCTTAGTAAAGGATCAATGTATATGATATTATTTTACAATTCTCTAATGGAATACATTAATTAACATGAGTGAATTTTTCATTTTCATTGTGCGGGAGCGTGGAATGTCGATGTGCAGTTGGGATGTGAGCCGAGCAAGGCATATGTTTTCCTAATTATGCTAATTGTTCACAAAATCAAAATTTTAAAATTAGTGTTTGAAAGTCTTATGATCCCTCAACCAAAGAAAAGCACTTATAGAGATCTAACTACTATAGAACTAGTTTCACGATATCTAGAAGTTGTAGATAAAGACCCAAATCCAACACCTCACTCAGCTTTTAAGCTTGGCCCGTTATGGTTTTCTACAAATCGAATAGAAAAGGAATATGGCTATGAAGATGGACCCATTAATAGTACTGTTCAGGAAGTGCTTCACCTTGTAATTGAAGGGCTTGCACCACATAGAGGCCTCTGGTGAGTTCGACCCCCATGTTCGGTGCTTGTTGATTTCTAAGATGTAGGCAAAATTCACCAGGAATGCAGATGTGTAGATATCTATGACCATTTTTTATTGTGACCAGAAATGATATTATTGACAATATTTTGAGTGTAAATAATGCTTATTTTTGTATCTTCGAATATGTTTCAAACTAGGCATATGTGCACAAGTCCGAAAGAACTCTATTGTGTGAAGGGAGCTTTTAATGTGCAGATCACCATAGTTAGCATAAAAGGCTTATATTGCTAAT
This sequence comes from Pinus taeda, assembly GCA_000404065.3. Taxonomy (NCBI): domain Eukaryota; kingdom Viridiplantae; phylum Streptophyta; class Pinopsida; order Pinales; family Pinaceae; genus Pinus; species Pinus taeda. The sequence goes on along the minus strand of APFE030451627.1, from coordinate 10,111 downwards.
AGTTTAGTATTAAATAATGCACATTTTCTCAATAATATTGCACATGCTTATATTATTGATAATATTTTACTTTAAAATAATGCATACTATTGCTATTCAATTTATTATATATTTTGGTATTAAAAGTGCATACTTTATGCTTATATTATTAATAAGATTTTAGTTGTAATTAATGTATATGTTCATATTTCTGAGTATGTTTCAAATTAAGCATCTGTGTGGAAGTGTGAAAGAAGTCCATTGTACAAAGAAAGATTTAGATGTGCGATTCTCTGCACTTGGCACTAAATTCTTTTATTGCTAATAATTCAGTATTAAACAATGCATATTTGTTGTTCATAATAAAAACAAAGCAAACACTAGACTTATACGTTATTTTTGCTAATATTTTAGTAGAAGCTTTTATTGCTATAATTTTATATTAAACAATGCATATCTGTTTTTCACAATAGCACCGAAGTAAATGCTAGATTAATACGATGTTTTTATAATATTTTAGTGGAATCTCTATTTCATCCACTTTTTTTTGTGCATGCTATATCTGGATAGGCTTTCTCAAGTGCTTTCCCACACATAGTTCATAGTTTACATAGTAAAATCTCTGCACAATGAAACATAATCATATTCATCATTCTCTCACACATATGTCATCCTTCATAAACATTTATATGATATATGATCTAGGAATTGCAAAATTGTCTTTGCACAACAAAATATTAAGTGAAGATTTGTTTGGAGAATCGACAAACATCTCCCATTTTCTATACAATCAAAGCTTTACGCAACAAAACATCATAATAATACCAGGTTAACATTAATAGTTTAAAATTAACTTCCTATACACTTGTCGTTTAAAATCTATGTTGACATATACAATATTATTGGTGATATTCGTATTTGCGAATATCTTTTTGTATTTGTGCAGAGAGTTCCATATTTCATCCACACTGCTTACTCTGGACAACAAAGATTGCACAACTTCTTTTGTATGTGCTATATCTGGACATGTAACTCTATTATGCAAAGAGGTCCACATTTTGTCTACTAAAGGCTTTTATCGTTAATATTTTAGTAAGAAACTGATGTATACGATATTATTATTGATATTAATATTTCCAAATATCTTTTTGTATTTGTGTGGAGAGGTTTTTATTTTGTCTACATTTCTTGTTCCGCACTGCTTTCCCCATAGAATGATGATTTCACAACTTCTTTCATATGCACTATATTTGGACACGTAACTCCATTGTGCGGAGAGGTCCACATTTCATCCACTAAAGGATTGTATTGTTAATAATTTAGTAAGGAATTTACGTATACGATATTATTGGTTATATTCATATTTCTGAACATATTTTTGTATTTGTCTAGAGAGGTTCATATTTCATCTACATTTGTGTCTCATCCCATGCATGTTCTGCACAATGATGACTGAACAACTTCTTATGTACACACTATATCTGGATATGTAACTCTATTGTGCAGAGAGGTCCACAATTCGCTCACATTTTTGTCTCATCTATTTCATCAACTAAAATATTTTATTTATAATATTTTAGTAAGAAATAAACATATATGATATTATTAATGATATTTGTATTTCCAAATATCTTTTTATATTTGTACAGAGAGGTAAGTATTTTATCCACATTTCTTGTTACACACTTCTTATTCTGTACAAGGAAAACTACATAACTTCTCCCATACATGTTATATCTGGCCACGTAAATCTAATGTGAGGAGAGGCTTGCATTTCATTCACTAATACACAACTTCTCTCCCACACAAACAACGTACTTAACATAGTCAAATATATGCCTAACGAAAGATAATAATATTCTCGTTTCTCCCACACATATTGGCTCTTTGTAAACATTCATACAATATACGATATACAATCTAGAAATTTAAAAAATATTTGTGCATTTGTTCTCTACATAGGTTGTGCACATGAAAACCACCTTTGAATAGTTACTTTTGTACTCAATAATTCCATTCGGTCAGTGATTGACATTTGAAACTATTATTAGTTAATAGACTTATCCTAACTACACACTTGCTTTATTGTTTGCTTAGTAGGTAGGTACATATTGTTATGTTTCTACTTCCATACATCCATCTCTGTCACATCTTCCACACATTATCTATTTGCACAAGAAATGCTCCATTAACTGTTTTTTTCTCTTCAACAAACTTTATAATTAAGATAAAGGTACTTAAATTTTGTTTTTTTATTATGATCTAAGTAACGAAATTCACACTATCAACAAGGTTTCAGTGGAAATTCAATTTAGTATATATGAAATATCACTTTGCATGGTTATATGGCTTTACATTATTTCAAATCATTAAAGTATTAAACATAAAATCATGATTTTGAAAGCATTGAAATTTTAAAATTAGTATCTATTCTCAAAATTAATACAAAATATGAAGTTTTGAAGCTTTGTCTATGATTTTGAAAGCATTAAAAAATTAATCTTAATGTACAAACTGTTACTAGTTGAGTTAACAGACAAAACGAGAGTGTTTATTCAAATTCAAAACTACAACACATCTAATGCTTATTCTTATTAATAGTATAATGTTCAGATTTGTTTGCCAGTAGTCTAATGTCAATACAATTCTTCTAGATTCTAATAGGTGAATCTTGTACAATGGCGACTTGTTGAAGCCTCAGATTTCTACTTCTCCAACATGGGGGATAACCACCCGGTCCAGACCTTAAAGACAACTCCTTATCCGTTTGGTCTGGTGGCTTCGACTGGGGATGATGGGACCAGTTTCCTAATGTGGGTTTTAAAATGTGAATCGGTGGTTTTCAAGTGGTTGTTATAAGAATAACAATAACTAAATGACCTATTCTATCATGCAAATCTCTAGCTAACATAATCTAATATAAACTGGGGTATTCTGTGTGGTATGTGATCTAAAAATATATCTGTTTGGTACGTGGTAATAAAGATCATTCACGTGTTAAACATAGATGATAACATGTAAAGATAATTTATTTGACTAAATAGTTAGTCAAAGAAATGTATAAACCATATCCCATATATATGATGATCATATATGAAAATAAATACTTTCAACCAGGCATCATACAATAGTGCAATTAATACATAATGGAAAGAACATATTCCAAATATAATTCATGAAAAAGAAATGTTATCACTAACCATACAAGATAAAAGTACCATATGTTTGAGGTCCTCCTCATTTAACTAGCGACATAGATCAACTCCTTTCTTCAAATCAAATTATTCTCCAAAAATACAATAGGGCATCATCAAAGGAAAATAGTCTGATATTCAAAAGAAATGAGCATGTTCCATGATTTCCCCAAGACATTCACAAACTTACAGAAGTGCATTCTTTGCAAATGTTTTTGATAAAATTTTGGACCCTTCTCTAAATGCGTGAGAAGGGTATAATTACTATCTAACTAAAGTTCAAAAATAGATTATACAAAATATTTGAGGATATTTCAAACAACCTTCCTCTTAACTAGCAACTAACTCTAAAAATAAAAGTGATTTGATGAGTAAAGGTTATAAAGATGACTTGTTGTCTACCAGCTTCTCCTTTAGATCACATATATCGGCCATCAATTTCACTTGAGGAGGTGCCCAAAACTGTATCTTGACCTGTCCTGCAAAGATAGCATCTATGAGAGGTGGAAACATCCTTTGCACTGAATGGAGTGAACAATTGAGTGTCATTATTTGGCTATGAGGTTTGACAACGAATTTCCAATATGCCTCCCAGTCAGTATTTGATAACTTTGTGATCACTTCCTTTCAAGTTTTCACCTTTTCCTTCCAGTTTTTATCCAAGTCATTCAAATTTGGCAGACCCTTTGGGTTAACTTCTTTCATCAAGTTGGTGGTGTGCAAAGGATGATTTACTACTTTTACTATGTTCTTTGCCACTCCTGCTACTCTTGCCACTTCCAATTCAACCTGCTTGATCTGCACATCCCAATCTATAAATAAAATGTCCTTATGTGTCTCCTCAATCCTGGGTAGATTAGCTCTCCTTCCTTATTCAATTTGTTGTCATTCAATGTATTTAGAGATATTTGTATTTAAATCATTAAATTAAGTTCTTTGATCAATCACCTTATTCATTAACTGATCACCGGTAATCAAATAACAAGTGACATGCGACATTCTCTAGAAAAATAAATCTTGGTGTTTTGATAGAAGGGAATTTAGTTCTAATGCCTCTTTTATGAATTCATCCACTGTAGGGACATATTTACATTTCTCCATGGCTTTCTGCAATTCTTGGATTTTCATGTTCTTAGCAGAGATGTCTGCTTCATGGCTTATCTTTAATACTTCCATATTCTATTGTAATTGGGCTATTTGCACAACGTCTTCCTAGTTTACATTTGCTTTTTCAATTTCAAGTTGTTGCTTGAGCTACACTATCTTTTCTTCCCTTTCCCTTAACAAAATAGATACCCCAGTGGCTTTATCCATGGTGGCAGTAGCATATGCCCCTATAAACTGTGACAGTCTGGTCAAATTTTCATCCAGATTAGGAGGGATATCCCTCCATACTATATCCATTAGCTCCTTCCCTGGTGGGATCTCGGGTGTTTCCACCCTCCTTCTTTTCCTCTGTCTTCTCACTACATCCTTATACAGTGGGGTGTAGAATACATCTAAAGGGGGAATTTCTGTGACCTTTAGGATAATTTCAGATGTCGACAATGTAGGAATGATTTATGTATTATGGGAACTTGTCCCTTGCTCATCCATCGGCTTAGACTCTGAAGTTTTCTGAGTTTGCATTGGAGTATGATATTCTGTGGTCTACAGGACATCTATTGTCTTAGGGGTATCTTGTGGCCTTTTATTAAATTGGTCCCATTCTTGCTCCAAATTGTTGCTTTTGATTTCGGGACTCGTATCTTTAGTTAGGTCACTTATGACCTGTTTTTTGGCTGACCTTCTATTGGATTCCACTATATTCTTTATATGTTGTGGTTTCCTTGTATCCTAGGTCAAATTTCCTCTTTAGCAGAGTATGGAGCCTAAGGCTCTCTAGGCTTCGTAATTCCTTGTTTGCATGGTTGAAATTTGGCAGCGAAAAAGAACCACACTAAATGGGAAAGGATGGCCACCATGACTTTTTGTTACCTTTTAGGGTCTTGGTTAAGCCTTTATCCACAGTCTGGTGAGCTATTTCTCTTGCTAGTAGCTTTTCAGAGACATACAAATGGAGTACTTGTGGGTTCGTTGTACTGCCAAAAACTCTGATATATGTAAACCATTTTCCACCAAAATACTTTCCTACTACAAGAAGGTCTGTAGCATCTTCTTTAGAAAATCTAGGGGCTTTCTTATTAAAAATCAATTGATGCAATGGTAAAATAACACCATGGAATATTTTATAAAAATAGTGAACAAAATGGGATTCCCACATCTATTTGTGACTAAGATGGATAGGGTAGGGTTCTAGCAAAGTCTATTTCGAACCCACGATTGGAAACATGGTATAGAAGCAAATGGAATCCATGATATAGGCACTGAAATAAAATGGATGAGGGTTCTCTGTGGAGGTGGATCTCTTTCAATGATACTCAGAAATAGCAATAGATAGGTTATCGGATAGGATACTGACCCAATTCATTATATGGGAATTGACACAACCATCAATTAAAGGAATCCATTGTATAGAGAACTTGGTATTATTAGGAAATCCATATAATCTGCATAACATATAAGTTGCATAGTTGTGGGGATTTTCTAAATAAGAAATGGGGTACATACCCGTGTTATCATATTTGAATGTGTTCTCTAGGACTCTCCAACCCTGGATCATCTTGAAGGGTTCTTCATTCCTCTATGCAAAGTTGGCAAGGTAAGATCTGTCATATATGTCTTGAGGGCAAGGAAGATGATACATTTTCTTCAGGTCTTTAGCTTTGAATTATCCCATTAGCTCCATCTTTGAGTTCTTGAATTTCCTGTCTTCAATACTAATATTTTCCACCACCCATCTAATCATATCATTGTATGGGAGTATTTTGGCTCTTGTTCATATTCTGTGAAGGAAGGAGAAAACATCACCTTCGAATTGGACCCCAAAAGGTTTTATTGAGTCTCACGTTGCCTTAGTGATAGTAATTTTCGGCTGTTCATCTTCAAGTCTGTTGTATATGACTTCCCATGCTGTCACTCCTCCATCAGCACTGCAAACTATATCAGTGAATGTCGGTGACATCTATGATACCTTACACTCTCAAATGCTCTTATTTTCTCCTTTTGCATTACCTTTCGTAATGACATCTCTTTTGAAGCTTTCCTGAAACGAAAGAGATATATCAATGCACACAATAGAGGGAAATTAAGGCTAAAATCTCTTTGAAATGACTTTGAATCGTGGGAAGATTTTGAATGAGATTTCAGCGTTAACTAGCCATAACTTGAAAACATCAATTCCTCTCCTCGAGCTGTTAAACATTAATTACTCTGTCAAACCACTTAATATTCATTAAAATTTAGTAACTTCCCATGCTTCACACTTTATTTGTGCATCACAACCTTTAAACATTGTAATATAGTGTTTCTTGGAGATAATGCGAAATCCAATTGTGAAAATCGCAATATCGCATTTTGTAAATTCTTAAGGGGTGACACAATGGCATGCTTTATTAATTTGTGACTTTTGAAGTGTGATCACATGTTCTTAAAGTGTTTTGATTAGAATATCGTAGCAGGAAGCTCTATCGCATATCGCATTTCTGTATTTTCTTTAAGATGTTTATAATTGTCACATGGAAAACGTGTGAAATGTGATTTTCAATAAAGGTTCTAATCTTGGGTTGTATTCTAAGGGTTTTAAGGCAATTTGTAGAGTTAGCATTTATTTTCAAAGGCTAAAAATTTAAAAGGGTTCCCACTGATATGTCAAATATTAATTATTACTAGTTTAAATGGGGGGTTGTTACATAGTACAACAATTAGCGATTCACTTGGGAGAACTGACTATCTCTAATTGATCTTTTGAAATTTCCAAAACTTTCAAAATTAGAAGAGTTATAGGGATAATAATTACATGAGTTATAAAGTAAACAACATTTCTCTGAAATTATAATCACTCACTCAATCTATATATTCAACTACTTCACTATTGTAGTGATAAAAACACAAATGTTTTCATCAGACAATACTAAGATTTAAAGAGATATAGTAGGTGTGTTCTACAGATTAGTTTTTTGTTGTTTACTCATTTATCATAGATAGAGCCTTTATTTCCAGCAATTATTCATAGCCTTGACAGCGTTATCTTTTAACCAACAATGACTCATTGTCCCATATGAAGCAATTTTCAAAATTCAAAATGATATTCATTTTCTTTCTTTCTCATTTGGACCTTGTTTTTTCATTTGATGTAATATTTCTTTTCAAGTTTCTTAAAAGATGTTGTTTAGGCTTGGTAAACCAATAATAATAATGTCATTCACTAGTTGTAACTAAGTTGAACAAGCTAGCTCTTGATGAGACCCCTTGTCCTTTGATTGATTAGATCATTGCCTATTACCCTGTTTTGATATGCACTTTTGGTAATATCAATTTAATTATTCCCCTATGATCATGGTAAACAAGCTTGTAATGATACTTATTATCTTTTAAGTTTTGCATATTTTAGATTTACACTTCGAAAAAAGAAAATTTTATCAGATTGGGTGAATCAATGGCCCTTTTTAAGAGTTTTGGATGATAATAATAAAGTTTTGAGATACTCATTTGTAGATAGTCCTTATTTGGTTAAAGATTCTTTTCTTGACTGATAACAAACCATCTACACTTTATAAAGATAAGAGTTTGTTCATAGAATAAAAGTTTTTAGAAAGGTCAAGTTTTTTCAAAGAAATAAGGTACACTTTGATACTCAAATGCTCTAATTATTTCTTTAACTTTTCCTATGTATAGAAGCCAAAAATCAAAATATTATCAGAGACTTTATTTTGAGAAGCCAAAAGTAAATACTACTTTAACCTTTATTTTCCTAAGAATCTTAAAGACAATATTCTACAAAATTAGAAGAGGTTGTCTTCTATGAAAAGTATCTTTCAGAATCTGCCCATTAACAGGCAAGGAATCTATCTTACCTCACAAGTCTTGTAAAAGAAATGTCGATTGACCAATTTTCTCAATGATTTGGAATTGTCCAAGCCACAATATTTGGAACTTGGTATGCTTGCCTTTTTCCTCATGTGCTTTGATCCATTTCAAAACCATATCACCTACTTCAAAAGTTTTATGACTGGTAGAGGTTGTACTAAAAGAATCTTTGACTAACTACTAATGATGGGAATGGGTAGCTTTAGCCTTTTCTCTTTCTTATTCAAGGTTAAGGATCTGAAATTGTCTTGCTTGAAGAGAAGAGGAAGGACATTCATTAATAAATTGCACTAGGGTGAGAGATGGGATTACTTGTTTGTGGGAAGAACTGCTTCTTTTCCATAAACTAAAGAAAAAGGAGAAGAACTGATTGAGGCCTTCTGTGTTATTCTATATGCCCAAAGAGCAAATGCCAATGCTTTGTGCCAATTCTTATGATTTTGGTCTATAGTCCTCTTGATGATTATGATAAGGTTTTTGTTTGTCGGTTCAGCTAATCCATTGCCTTATGGATAATAATTGGCTAAATACTTTAATTTGAAAAAAAAAAGATGCATTATCAAACATTAAAGCTGTGGGTAAACCAAACCTGGTGATTATGTACTGATCAATAAAGTCTGTAATAGTTTCTGTATTAGCTACCTTTAGCGGGATAACTTCTACCCATTTCATGAAATAATCAGTATCTATAAGGATGTACTTATTCTACTTGGAAGAGCTAGGAACAATCTCACCAATTATATCTAATCCCCACTATTCCAATGACTGTTGGATATTCAGTGGCTGCAAAGGGAGTGTTAGTTTCTTTTCTCTTCTAGCTGCAATTTGACAAAATTTTCATTTTCTTGCATAGTCATGTGCATCCTTGAATAGTGATGGCCAATAATAACCTGCATGCAGGATTTTGTGAGCTATGGTGTTTCCTCCGCAATGACCTCCAACTGGTCCATCATGTAACTCCTGCATAAACTTTTTAGCTTCAGGTTTTTCTAGGCGTCTTAATAATATTGAATCTTAATTTTTTCTAAATAATACATCCTCAATTAATTCATACTCATTTGATTTCAACCTTAAAGCACGCTTTGGTTTGTAATTGAGATGCACAGGAGAATATCCATTCTTTAAATAAAACCTCAAATCAAAATATTGTGATTATGCATCGTTGAGGCTTACCTATGATATTTTCACTTCATTACCTTGGTCTTCTTCTACTGATAAATGGGAAGCTCCAGTTAGCATCGTGCAAAAACCTTGGCCCCTAACAACTTTACCTGGCCAGATTTCTACATCGTACTCTTGAAGTGCAATGACCCAACTAGCTCTTTTTCCCCCACCTCTCTTTGAATCAATAACTGCCTTACTACAGGGTGAGGTACTACTATTTTTGTATGAGTTTTGAGGAGAAAAGGTCTGAAATGTTTCAAGGTTTTGAAGGCAGCAAAAGCTTGTTTCTCAATAGCTGAGTAGTTTAACTCAACACCTTGTAAATTGGAAGTGAGAAAAGAGATAGGTGGCTTTATGTTTTGATCATTCAACTATGTTTTGATTGGACATTATGAACCCGAGGAGTTTGCCTTCTGCCAAGAAAAATTATGATTTTTTTGGATTTAGAGAAATTCCATATTTCTCGCATCTTTCAAAAATATTCTTTAGGTCATCTAGGTAAATAACAATTGATTTATTAATCAAACCTTTAAAAGCAATATCCATGGTGCGTTGAAATGTAGCACCTGCATTGATAAGTCTAGAAGGCATCTTCTAATAAGCATATGTCCCCAACTTGTTCCTGAATGATGTCTTCAATATATCATCTAGATGTACAAGAATTTGATTCTATCCTAAAAAACCATCTAGAAAATACATTAACTCAGAACCTGCAACTAATTGCAATATTTGCTCGATGGTAGGCAAAGGAAAGTTATCGTTTTGACAAGCTCTGTTTAAGTTCCTAAAATCAATACAAATCCTAA